>NQII01009481.1:0-50849 GCA_002778355.1 Clitarchus hookeri | reverse complement strand
ACAGTGCCTGAACTGTGTCGCCGCTTTCAACATATTTCAAAATTGTTCACTATCGTCTATGCAGACGCCCATGAATTGGGAATTTCTAATGTAAATCAATAAATTTACGTTGTAGGATTATGAGTCATAGGGCGGAGATTAAACCCACATGACGTCGGTGTTTGCGAAAGGTCTGGAAATTACTGTTATTCTTAGAGAGTGACGTTGAATAAGACTTTGTGATAAAGCGGTTGTGAGTGCAGCGGTAAAGGGAAAACGGAGTACTCCGGGAAAGACCACTGAACAACGGTAACTTCCGCCATGTTTCCCACGTGTGAATATCCGGTTGTGAACCAGCCGGGAATCGAACACGTAACCCTCGCAACCCCATACTAATTCAAGCCATTTAAAAAAACAAGCTGTATTCCTAGCTTTTCTATCTACATTTTCCCGTTGTCGTGGTGATAGCAGACCTAGGCATAGTTTTTTTTACACGCTGCCTTAAAGAGAGTTTTTCCTTGGCTGTGAGTTACTTCCGGATGAAATATTGTTGTAAATTTGTATTTTTGTTTATCATTGAAAANAGAGTTTTTCCTTGGCTGTGAGTTACTTCCGGATGAAATATTGTTGTAAATTTGTATTTTTGTTTATCATTGAAAAGACTGTATGTAACCTTATGCCGAATATGCATGTAGAGTGGGGTCGTGGCTTACAAGTTTTAGCCTACTTTCCGAAGGATAGAAAGGCTAATGAGATCACTTTCCTGTCTGCGTGTGTGTATGTGTATGATAGTGTATGTGAACGTGTGTGTGTGTGTGAATGTTTGTATGCCTGTGTGTCTGTGCGTGTGTGTGTCGCCGCTTTTAAATTGTTAAACTCATAAACCGAATTGCAACAAACTAGCTACGCATATAGTACTAAGTAACAAAAACTGACTTTTATAGCTTTGACCATGCCGGGCACTTAATATCTAAATGACGGCCATTAAAAAATTCATGGCGATATGTCATACGTCCGAAAATTATTCAACCGATTTTAACGTAATTTTGTATACTAACACCACAAGTTGTAAGCATTAAATTCAGGGGTGAATATTATTGTTGTTACGCCATTTGGGAAGATAGTGCCACAAAAAAATAAAGCTTTTACATTATATCTCCAAAACTACTCAACCCATTGTCATAAAATTTGGCAAGTAAGTAATACTTTGATTGGATAGGAAAATGTATGTATTTAAACTTTATTAGAAATTTTCCTTTAAAATGGTGGCCGTACAAATATTTTACGTTTATTTGGTATAACTATTTTACCATTTAACAAATTGAAAAAAAAAATTAGGCTAGAAGTATCTATAACAAGCATAAAATAAGCAAAAAAAAAACTTTGCACCGCTATTTTTAAAATTGCATCAATTGAAAAAATTATAAGTATATATGTTATATAGCGCCAATTGTAAAACTAAACATTTTACATTATTATTTCGATATCCACTAAACAAATTTTTGCCCGATATGGCACTTAAGAAATACTATGATAAAGCCAGTTAAAAACGAGATATTTGACTTTATTAGGAACTCATTTTCAAAATGGCGGTTATACAAATATTTTTGGTTTATTTGGTACAACTACCATACCATTTAACCAATTGAATGCAAATTTTGTATGTTCACAGTATCTATAACAAGCATAAAATATGAAAGTAATAAAAGATAGTAACTTTTTTCGCTTTTTATGAATTAATCAAGCTTTTGTGTCATTTCTCAGGAAACAATTGACACATTGCTACCAAATTTGGCAATCAAGTAGTACTGTCACGGTTAATACACACAAATATATTTGAAGTATGCCAAACCCTTATTTTTAAAATGGCGGCCATATAATTATTTTAGCATAGTATGCTATTTATTCGAAAACATTTAATCAATTCCAATTCAATTTTGTATGCTGAGAGTATATAAAACAAACATCAAATGTTTATATACGGAGACTCTTTTGTCTTCCATTTTGAAAGATAGTGCCACACGAATAAATAAAGCCTTTTTGTCTTATATCGGGAAACTTTTTGCCGATTCCTACCAAATATGGTAAAGAAGTAGTACTGTGGTAGGTAATGTTAACTGATATGTTTAAGGTATATCAGACACATATTTGCAAAATGGCGGCCACATAGTTTTTAAAGTTGTGTATGTTATATCATAGAAACCATGCAATTAATTCCAATGAAACTTTGTATGTTAGTTTTACATATTAGAACAATCATATTTGTACACAAAATCTCTTTTACCACTATTTTGTAAAATAGTATCACTTGACAAAATAAAATTATATGATCTCCGAATAAACAATCAATAACTATCAAATTTGGGTATTAATTAGGACTATAGCAGACTATGTAAAGTGATAAATTTTAAGGGTTGGTCAGACACGCATATTTTTTAAATGGCGGCCATATAAACATTTTAGCTGCGTTTTTTAATCTATGAAACTGCAAAAAAAATTTCAAATTAATTGTGCATACTGCCAGTATCAGTTATAACCATCAAAATTGTCTATGCAAATCTTCATTTCTCCGCCGTTTTGTAAGATTGCCGCACATGAAATAATATATTCGTTTTGTGCCTTATCTCGGAAAACAATCAATCTATATCTTTCTAAATTGGCGAGGAACTTGTTTGTGGTAGGTTATATAAATTTATATGTTTTAGGTATGTAAGTCACTTTTTTACTGAATGGCGTGCAGTTGATTGCAAACAAAATTAATTTTATGAGTTTTTCTGAATTCGAATCCGGGGTAATTCACTCGTGTATTTTAATTGTCTCTGTACTGTTTCAAATATTTCTGGTTTCATGTCTAATAATATTGCTGCCAATGAGATGCCAATGACTACCTACCATCTAATATTTGAAGAAATTCACTAAAATTTATTTGCACCCATGTAGAAAAAACTAGGCTCATTTGTTATCAGTAACTTCTTGTTTTATAAAGAAATGTGCAATATTAACTAAATAGTGGGAAGGATCATTCATGCTATGAATACACTAATGAGCCATAGATTGAGGGAAAAACCGATTACATTCTTTAATTGGCGCTCTTTCTGGTTGTGGGAAATAAAACTCCGTTAAAGACAAGTCAGCTTTGCTCTAGAAGACGATTACACATTCATGCAACGAAATAAATATTCTAAGCGAAATTTTACGAATTATTAAACAAATGTTAAACCTTCCTAATGGATTTCTTCAAATTAGACTTACGTACTTAAATTATGCACATAAACTTCAAAATTAAGCTATTCCATTATGCAACCTATAAAAGTATTTATATTTGAGCTACGATTATTCTAAATGTAATTCTTAGTTTCTATCACGCACTAAGATTATGCCAATAAAGCAGCATACTGTAGTTCAAGAAGTTGGGTAGCAGAGAATGTCTACAGGCCATTGGAAACACATTCAGGATCGAATGGATGGAACTGACAAAACGAAAATCTGCCATGTGTATCCAACGATAAGCGGGATTACAGAGAGGCCCGATTATACCATGCATGTTCAACACGATAAACCCGTACAATAACAGCGAACTATTGCGGGCGGTGGACAGTGTTGGTGGGATTTAATTACAACACGTTTTGAGAAGGGTTGTACGTGACTACATTTTGCGTTTAATCATTTGAATAAAATAAACAATAGTTTGTGTGCTTGGCAAAAACCTTTCTATGTTCCTTCTACAAATGATAAACAACTTCTTCATCATGCAAATTTCTCAGGTACCAGTTATACCAGAGCAGTGATTGTTTAAATATTTTGAGAGGTTGTACGACGATTAATGAATTGAATTACTGAAACTAAAGGAAATTTTTCANAGTGATTGTTTAAATATTTTGAGAGGTTGTACGACGATTAATGAATTGAATTACTGAAACTAAAGGAAATTTTTCATGACGTTACTTTGATATACTGACATTTAAATATTACATATACATTTTTGTAAGTTTATATTATTCCAATATTTTCAGCTAGAAACAAATATAAAAGAAGCATTCCTGGACTACGGAAATTTTATAACATGTAATTATTGGGTGTTTTCGACCTCAGTAATTTCATAATCATGAATGTACTGACTTTCTCAAACATTTCTAAAATATTTCATACGTAACTATATTTACTGCAGAAAAATTAAAAACATATTAGTGGTACTTAATACCAAAACTGGGTGATTGAAGATAAAACTAAAAATATATGTGCAAAGCATGGATACTTCAGTACACCAATTTTGGTTCAAATCTGTTTAATTTTCTTTGAAATAATGGTAAAGAAGTTTTTAAAATAAATTTCCATACTAAAGTACGTTTTTGTGGATATTCGATAGTATTATTTACTTCAGTGCAAAATGCGTTCAGTATTCGATGATGAAATTATTACTGATGTATGATACTTAAGATGAATTTCCAAATAACGCTATGTTCCTAAATAACTGACTCAGCAGTATATTAGCCAGTGACATACTATACATTGACAACAGTAAATTTTGCTTCAAATCAGACTAATGGTTCTGCAGGTACGAGTTTACCACAAGAAACAAATATATTAAAGCTGCAATATAAGAAATGTATTTACTATCCATTTTATTTTTTTTACTTCAGGTAGATTACAGCACAATTTGTATAGAAAAATTGTAAGAGATAGTTTTGAAATTTTGTAGTTGAGAGATTTGAGCGGCTCTTAACAACGAAGTCTTGAGAGCCGATAAGGGTGACATGAGTTGAGAATGGAGCAGCGCCGAAATGCAAGGGCAGGGGAAAGGGTTAATCCCTCCCCCCCCAAAAAAAAACCGCCGACCAACGTCATCGTCCGGCACGAATTTCATTTGCAAAAATTCGGGAGTGACACGGCCAAAGATTGAACCCGGTTGGAGGTGAGCAGGCTAACCGCTCAGCCACTGCGGCACCCAGCAATGTCCTAGGTACCTNAGATTGAACCCGGTTGGAGGTGAGCAGGCTAACCGCTCAGCCACTGCGGCACCCAGCAATGTCCTAGGTACCTACAGAAAAAAAAAACTCAAGGGCTCTGCTTTGAACCATCGTGCAGACTTTCCCCCAATAAAATTATGTGCCCACAGCCGAAAGTCTATAGACATATGCAGCTAAACTAGAACACTACACGCCAGTTCAGAGCCATTCGCTTAGCGGTGACGGCGCACTTGATGGGCATAGAAGTATCGCCCTTATCTTTCCTGCGCGTTCTTGTCCCAGCGAGGTCATTATAAACGGAGCATGTAGCTAAGAGAAACTGGAGCGTAGTAGGACTCAGTCATAGCCTGTAGCAGCGGCGTGTGGTGAACTGTTGCAAGGTAAGCTGTGTTTTTCTCTGTGCTGTACCTATCCGTTTGCTAGTTTACACGTCGGCCACTTAAACGTAGCAGTGTAGTTAACGTCACAGCACGCGTGTAATGGGTGCCTCGCCACTCTCTCGTGTGTGGCCGCAGTGTATTCAGTTTCTCTCGGTTCCACTCTGGTTACTAGTTCTTGCTGGGTGCGCCAAGTGGGTACAGCACTGATCAAGCACCATATTACGTTGCAACACTTCACTACACGCCACTGGCCTGTAGTAAGCAACAGTCCCAGCATACACCTAGAGCAATCTCAGGAAACCATGGAAAACCGAAATTAGGATGGCTGGATTAGGATTCAAAAACTTGTCCTTCAGAATAAGACTCGGTATGTTAACCATTGCACCACCTGGCTAGGCCACTTGGGATACAAGAACCCGGAATGGGAGGAATGCACAGATGAGGTTGTCTACGTAAATATAATGTATTTAGTGTAATTCAATGCATGGGATTGAAAGTTATTTTGGAGGACACTGATGCTGACATATCCGTGGACAGGGACACCTGCACAGATAAGCAGACCGAATGGTGAATTAAAAAACTGTCGTCAGGAATATATCCTAGAAACAGTATTTCTGTATAACCATTTGTTGCAAACACGTATATTTAAGCACTCACGCTTTGTTTTGCACTTTGGCTTCAGTGACTTAAAAACTAGTATCAAACAAAGATAACTACATCAACAAGTGAAAAACACATTGTAAATATGCAACTTAGACAATTGATAATCTGTGCAATGTTCTCTAATCAAATGTATATATTGAAGAAGAAATTATGAGTATGTTTATTCCAGTCGTCGAATATTAACTTACATTTATTATTAAAATGTAAAAAAATATACATAAAGAACGGAGAGAATGAAAAAACATGCAGTATAAAATCAGATCAGCAATCTAGGTTTTGTACACCAAATCTAGCCACATTGATGAAAAATAAAAAAAACATTCCGTGGAGTAAAACTACAAGACTAAACTAAGTCTATCGATGGATTGAGGAATAGTTATCCATTCAGATAAAAAACGACCCAAAACAACGAATACCGCACAATTATTACAAACGAGACAAAAAATAGTCACTAATCTATGAACAGCAAAAAGAAAGGAGTGAGTCTCGACTTTTCCGGAATTTTATGTGCTTCCATCTCCAGGCGGTGACAGAACTCGGTCAGAATTAAAACGTGAATCATAAATAACTGTTATTTATACAGCTGTGCTCACCTATCAAAAGGAAGCTCATTTCTGATCAGAGAGCCTTGTATAAATAACGGATAGGAAGAAAAAAACCATATATGTAGTATAAAACCAAATATATTCGCACCAATCTAAAAGTTACTTCAGACTTAAGATGAAGTACAGATTACATTTTTAATATATGGTAGTAGTTGTTGTACGAGTAGTTTACAGCAGCAAGTGCAAAGCTAAATCCTTTAGCTGTACGTAAAGAACTAATGTGCTGAGTCTAAAAATAGCAAGCATGCCAGTGTATCGAATTATAGATAATATAACGGAAAAAAACTAAAGGTATTGCCAATTTCCCATAAGTCTCCTATGTACCCGAAACTATGTGTCGAAATACGCCGAATTGGCTTGCAGAGTTTCCATCGTTGCGCCGTACCGTGAAAATTTAGATCTGTAACAATGGGATTTCATTACACGAGATGAAAACCCACAGATTTAACTACAGGGTTGTGCTTTTCTTTTACCTCCGAAGAAAAACTGCGTGGGCAAGTTCTACAATTTTTTAATAATTTCTCACTTTAACGATTTATTTTCCTTTGGCTATACTTCGTGTGATAAAAAAAAAAAACAAAATGTAAAACTGCATCGGATTATTCCCGGAAAATGGTCGTACTTCAAGGACGTTTATCACGTATACGAGTAAACAAATATTTAACGTAAAATACTCGAGTACAGAGTCGTGTTAAAGCTTGGCTTCGGGACTGTCATGTTAGTTGCGGTCGGAGTATACTTCCCGGCGGCCTGCCGGCAAACAACGCGCAGCTGCATTAAGCTCGCAGCAGGCAAAGCGCACACAAATAGAGCTAGGAAAATACGCCCGGCTTGATGGAAACCATTACAGCGCCCCGTAATGCGCGCTCAGCGCCGGTTCCAGCGCCGCGGGAGCGGAAATGCACTCCAATAACGTTTCAGTGTCAGAAGAGGCAATCCAGCTTTGTTACGTTGTGTCGTGAGGAGGGGGGGGGGAGGAAAAATCGCCAGAGCATGTTTGCTTTGCAGTGGGTGCATGCTGAAAATATTCGGTTGTCTGGCACGCTTCGAAATATCTCGTGTTTTGGGAGGCACGCAACATCGGGTTAACGGTAACGCGGAAGTGGAAGCGAATGAAGTGCCGTGTAAGCTGAAACACAATTCGTGGCTGCTTCTACAAACAGAAAATTGATCACCTTCGTGAACATTAAATTAAATTTGCGTGATCCTGAGTACGAGTGTCTTCATGAATATCTCGTGTTGGTGATGATATTCGTGTGGTGTGAAAACGTCCTCATTGACATTTCATTTCTTTCTCTATCTGTATTTCAATATCTCGTTTAATCCACTGTTTACTTAACAGTAAAAATTTTCACGCTGGTCAGGGTTTATTTTTTCATCCCTACTCTTATAAGAGCTTTAGTACGATTGACACGTCCATTTAGTTTTACATCTGGTGCAAGTGTAGATGGTATGCGACAGGATTTAAAGATAAGACTCTCTATTTTCTCCATATTGCACTTAATGTTGCTTAAAATGAAACTTGAATATAACTTTAGCTGTTATGCGTTTTATTTTATGTATATGTGTAATTTTTCCGAGCGAAAAAAGCAGAATTTTGTGTACTTTTTTTAAAGTAAGTTATTAAGATTTCAAAAAATACATGCAATTTTGTTTACTTTACTGAATTTTAAGTGGAGTTCACGGTTGTGTACAATTAACACTTTGTCTGGTAGTTAGCGGTTTTTTTTCAATCATTTTATAACAAAAGTACCATCACTTATATGTTACTTATTACGTAACGGTGTTTCCTCTAAACAACTTTTAGCTGTAGAGCCATGTGTAGTATGAATTAAATTATTCTTCATTAAATGTTAGTGGCGGCAAGGAAAATTTGGCTGGCAATTATAATATCAAACCAAATATATTGTAGCGTTGTCTTATTAAAAGACAGAAATGTTTGACAAAACTGTATTCTGCGAAAAGAATTGTTCAGGACAGTTGTTTGAGCAAATTATACTTTCATGAGAGCGCGAAAGACTGCTCAATTGTAATTTTATATAAGACAAAAAAATATATTATACATAAATTACTAAAAAATTAATATTTATTGTTTTAAATTAGAAGTGAACTTGTACAGGAAGTTTCCGGAATAGGTGTTTTGAAAAGTCTGTAATTAATTCTGAGAAAGTGGCATAATGAGAAAAAACCGAAGGCAGAATTTTCCATATGAAATACAGAAAAAAATATATCATCATTACCAAATAATTATTTGTAGTACTAACTCCATATTTTGGTTTATTTATTTACAAAAAACAAACCCCATCAATCACCAATGTTTAGTACAATTTTATTTTATGTTTCTTAATCAGAGAAATAAAGCTCCCATAATTGTCTGTCCATCCGGCNCCAATGTTTAGTACAATTTTATTTTATGTTTCTTAATCAGAGAAATAAAGCTCCCATAATTGTCTGTCCATCCGGCTAGGGGAAAGTTTGACCAATAAGTATAGGTGTTGACACCTTCATTTCTCTAGTAAGACTCAAGTCAGTTCAATTAANTAGGGGAAAGTTTGACCAATAAGTATAGGTGTTGACACCTTCATTTCTCTAGTAAGACTCAAGTCAGTTCAATTAATATAAGCTGAGAAAGGGATAATATAAAGAAATTATCATTACTGTGATTTTGCGAATGTCCCGAATGAACACTTTGGGAAGGGTTCATATTATTACTGAACTCTTGTTGCTCTTTCGCAGATTAAGTCACAAGGCTGTAAGGAATTTTTGGGAAGCCAAGCTTTTGGGGTTTATTTTGTGTTCTTCTGGGAACTAGTTTTCCACTGTTTATTTGATCTAAAGACAGCTTTTACATTCATTTAAAATATATNTTTGTGTTCTTCTGGGAACTAGTTTTCCACTGTTTATTTGATCTAAAGACAGCTTTTACATTCATTTAAAATATATGGAAAAAGTAAATTTTTTAAATTGCACACACCACTGAAGAAACACAACTAAGGGTTAGTGGCGAAATATTTCCCATAGAGCTGCAACAAGCAAATAAAAATTTTTTAAATAAAATTGATTGAAAATGTTGATTTTCTCCAGAAAATATTTTTTCCTTTGTTTGATATATATCCTGAAACCAAAAATGTGTGTTTGCTTTCTTTTGTATAGTTTGATATGCAGCATACTGGAAAGGTATGGTATAAAAAAGCTTCTCCTTTGTCACTACCGAACAAGGGGACGCTGTGGTAATAGACTCAAATCACATGCGGAGTACCCGGTTAATATTTTTAGTTTCCCCTGACACCACACGGAGCCTTATTGGCTAATGATTTTCCTGACAAATGCTTCCGTTTCCGATAAAAGCCATGTCAACGAAAAGTTAAAAAAAAAAAAAAAACCAATGAATTACATTACAGTGAAACTCAGTCATGCTTCGTACCATTTCGAAAATAACTTATTTCTAAAGGACTTGATGTAATTTTGCACTCCGCCCGCCTCGCGCTGGGCATAAACTTTAAGCAGCTGGAACTGTCCAATGGCGCGGGATTATTCATTTTCGTGAGCGGGCGAGCGCAGCAGTGGCTGGGACTGCTGACCGGAAGCTGTGGTGTCCGTGGACCAGCAAAGCCGAACCCCCCTTGCAGATAATTAAAGAAAACGAGGCGCGGCCATTACCGGGGAGGTAAGGCACACTCCACCCGCGACGGCGCCAGCGCATTGTTTTCCGCCAACCCACCTCCCGAACCCGCTCACAAAGACCTGCAGAAATAACGAGCGCTAACAGACCTTCACACACATACACACTCGGCATTCCTATGGCACCCGCCCTCTTCTTCCGCCCCTTCGTCGCCCTCCGGCACCTGCGGAAATCAAAAAAATTCACTTGGGTCATGGTAGGAAAGCGGGTGGGGTCGAAAAAAAAAAGAAGAAGGTGCTAGACACGTTCTCCTTTCTTCGGATCCTCCAAAATAATTGGATCCTTTTCCCTTGGAAATTCGGTGCCGCCCTATCCGAGGAAAAGTCGATAGGAATACTGAACTCTTAACCTGGCCATCTTTTCAACATCCCCCCCTACCCCCGTCATTCGTTAAGGGCTTCACACGCAAGGAAATGAACTTGAGATGCTTCTTGAATATCCGGAGATTTTTTTTTTTTCGCTCGCAGTACTTGCAGCAGTTATTCGGAACTGCGACAAGCGTTTAGCGAACAGTAATTCAGATTAGTAAAAAAAAAAAAATAGTAAACATAAGTACGCTGATGGTAATGAATAAGACAGTGTTCATGCTAGCAAACTGTAGTACATGGGTTTAAATCCCACCGTCAAACGCAAACACGTGACCTTGGGCAAATTGGAGATATTCAACACCTTATATACAAGCACAGAGAAATCAGCAAATCCGTATAAAACAGACGACTGATACTGGGCAAATATTAATGTAAGTAAAATAGGCTAAAAATATTTTACGGTTGATTTCAACTCACCCAACTCATCAGAATGTGTGCCAGTGATTCCGTAAGAAGCCCAACCAATGTGACTCTCTCCAGATTACAATACAGGAAATGTACGTACCTGTAGACAAATTGAAAATTGACACTTATAAAAAGCAGTTATAGAACATAATATTTTTGGTGTAAAATTTGCTACTTAAATTCTAAAAGATCTGGAAATTGAAAATGTTGGANAGTTATAGAACATAATATTTTTGGTGTAAAATTTGCTACTTAAATTCTAAAAGATCTGGAAATTGAAAATGTTGGACATGCCATACAGACATCCCACAAAATGTGTCACATTTGTAGCAGACTTCACAGTGTAATCTTTAACCACGTTATGTACCAGTAGCCATTCCGTTCCGTCAAGGTACTGAAATGCCTATCGTTCTGAGACCCAGGCCTCAAATCAGCAGTGATTACAAATTGTTACCTACAGTTTCATAAAGTATATACATTAAATTGTTTCNAGATGCCATACAGACATCCCACAAAATGTGTCACATTTGTAGCAGACTTCACAGTGTAATCTTTAACCACGTTATATACCAGTAGCCATTCCGTTCCGTCAAGGTACTGAAATGCCTATCGTTCTCAGACCCAGGCCTCAAATCAGCAGTGATTACAAATTGTTACCTACAGTTTCATAAAGTATATACATTAAATTGTTTCAAATTGCATTTACATTGAATAGCAATGGTCAATAAAAACCAAGGTCACAGATCGTTTTTATCTTACACATCTCTATAAGTATATCACTAGTGGCTACAAAATTACGCTGATTCATCTGCACAGCACCATATAAACAAACAAAATATTTGTGTGTTTATTTATATGTGTGGATATATATGTATATAAAGAGATATCAATTTTCCCTTTAACACACATACACGTAAATAACATACATAACACACATACACGTACATATCATACTTAAAAAACATACACGATACAGGACACTAAACAAAAGACAGACGTTACAACACACGCAGCATCACTATTAATGCTGAATACATCAAATCTACAATAATAAATAGTCTCAAACACAAATGGTTCATAAGCAAACTGCGTTTAAAACAAATATTGAAATTTTTTATATTTGGAACCACACGTAGTACGTATTTTGATCAGTGACGCGTCATTAAAATGTTTATCCTTTTCATTCTATATTATAATTAATAAAATGGTTCACAACCGTACTTTCACAGTAACATTGACAAAGACGACTATGGAAAATTATAATACGGGAACTATTCAATTGCAATTTAAAGCTAAATTAGTGATATCAGCCAGTAAAATATTACTAACTGATAGTCAAGTAAACCAGCCGTTACGCAATGACGAATCAGTCAAATGACAGTGTATTTCAATGGTATTTATCAGGAAACATGAAGCAAGAAATACTTTTCTTTGTACGCACGTATACTTGAGATTATATTTATGAAATAATTTTAGTTTATATTTTGTAAAATTTGCTGAAGCGTTCGGGATTGAAATTCCGCCCAAAATGTGCACATATCCACAAAGCCCTCAGATAGCTCGCTCTTAATATTCATTTTGTCTAAAATATGGCCACAAATAACGCGTTTATATTTCTTATACGGTTGCATTGGCAAACGGGGACAGCATTATTGCCTCAAAAAATATTTCATGCTTCTGATATAAATGCGTAGTCTACAAACTTAAACTACCTTGTGAAGTTTGAAAAAGAATCAAAGTTACGTTTGGAACCGACCATATTCTTCATTTTTTAAATTCATTGGTTCTCAATTAACGAGGTCGTCACTGTCTCACTATTTGCAAATATCCGCTATTTTACAAAACTAAAGAGATTGTCTCAAGTGACCCCTACAGAGAAGTTGTAAATCAGTGAATTTCACCCACTG
This sequence comes from Clitarchus hookeri, assembly GCA_002778355.1. Classification (NCBI taxonomy): domain Eukaryota; kingdom Metazoa; phylum Arthropoda; class Insecta; order Phasmatodea; family Phasmatidae; genus Clitarchus; species Clitarchus hookeri. Next base: position 37,893 of record NQII01009481.1, on the reverse strand, counting down.
CAACAATTAATCTGCCACCATTTCTGTTGAAGCCATTGTTACTGGTATTAACGGATTTCGCTCCATTTTTAATTCCAGCAACTTTTGGATGAAAACAGAAATGAAAATGATCAAAAACTGCACAAAAATCTTCACATACCAGGAAAACCGAGAAAATATGAACCCTGCCTGTGACATTATCTACGTTACCACAGCCATGACTCATAACAGAAAAACTTCAACGCCCAATAATAGATAAAGTAAACACCAGTACTGATTTAGAGGCATTTAAATAGTTGTTGCTTCACTTAACTTTCCCACATGATTTATCTAGGTTCATAGTTTTGGCGGGGTAAATACAGAATGAGCGAGAGGAAAATTCTGGCGGCAATCATCAGTCGAGTTTCTCAGCGCAGAGCGCGACAAATAATGTTATTTGTTTTACACACACGGTAGTTTTCTGTTTTTGGATCTGAAAAGTGTTACGGAACGAGTGTGTGGCATTCTAAAATCGTCAATAATGTAGCAATCATACGTTTTTAAATATACAAACCGTGCGATATCCATACTAATATTATAAATGCGAAAGTGTGTGTTTGTTTGTTTGTTTGTTAGTTTGTCTTTCTTTCAAGTCGCAACGGAACAACGGATCGACGTGATTTTTTTGTACAGAGATAGCCGGGGGGCCGGTAAATGACATAGGCTGCTGTTTATCCCGAGAAAATATCTCATTCCCTCGGGGAAATTATTATTGGAAAATGAAAAAGTACACAAACGGAATAACAATGCAACGTCGTAGCCGAGCAACCGATCGACGTAATTTCTTGCACAGAAATAGTTGGTGGGCTGAAAGATTATATTGGCTACTTTTTATAGCGCTAAAATATCTCAAAAAATTTACAAACTTTAATAGTGAATCAAGTCGGAAAAAAGTTTGCCGCCAGTGCGCTCTCTTGCAATACCCTGTCTAAAACGTTAAATATGGAACAATATCATGTAGTAAAACATTGAGTAGAATAAAAGTACCTACAAAAAACTCCGTGGTAGCATATATCTATCAATAACATAGAAATACTAATAAGTGTTTTCACAATTTAATTCACAGAGACGTTGAGTTTTATAATATGTATAGAGTATAGAAGATTAACACTAAGTAAAATTCAGGTTTATTAAAAAAAAAACCTAGACGGAGACGCGGGCACAGTTAGAATTTTTAAATTACAAGTAAAGACGGATATTGTCCACGAGTAATTCTGGTGTTCGGTAAAAGAATTGATGTAGTCCACGTTAAGCAAAAGTGCCGGTACTGGTCTACATTAAGATATGAAGACAACTTCTGAAGTTCTACCACCGGCACAGTGGGTCGAGGTTGAGAGCAGAACCTCTCTAATGCGAGAAACATAAGCGTCAATTAATTGGTATGCAATGGGAAAACGTTTATACAAATAATGAAGTATAATAAGTATTTTNGAGAAACATAAGCGTCAATTAATTGGTATGCAATGGGAAAACGTTTATACAAATAATGAAGTATAATAAGTATTTTTCTGGCTTTCTTTCACACGATAAGTTAAGAATTCTCCTCCGTAACAAGAAAACATACTACCAACTGTTAAATGTTTCCCTCGGTAGTTCCACAAATGAAAACACACCTAACCGTACCTATATTCAGTATTATTATTTAAACTTATCTTTTAAACACAAAGATCGAAACGGTAAACAAACTACACATCCTAAGGGCAATCGGTACGTTTGATTAATCTATTTTCGCCACCAAAACTGGTAGGAAAATTCGTAGCTGTTAGGTTGGTACCGTGGTATCGAATGAGAGAAACTTCAAGAGAACTAACTACTTTTTTTAACGTACCTGAAGCATATCTGACACAGCCAATCCCAACATGTGTCATCTAGTAATTTCCTTACGCCGTCGAGAGCAATCAAAACTCTTCTCGAATGTTCGAGCACACGTTGCGGCTTACTTAAGCAGTGAAGACCAACAAACGCCTTGCAGGAAGTCGCTTGCTCTGGCATAATAGTTGAAAAGCTTCAGTGCTTTCCTAAAAGACAGTTTTTGAAGCGTGAATAATTCACAATATTTCGTGACATGATTTCCTTTCTTCTACATTTAATTTCCAACAGTGACATCGTCATGTCGAATGAACCAATAACTTTTCGGTCCCACGCGTGCACGCGTGGACAGTGGCGCCCACTGCGAAGTACCGAGGGGAATCAGGAGGTAAATAATTGCGAAACCGGTGATAGAGAGTTGGGTGGGGCGGGGGAAGAGGAGAGCATTTCAGTTTATTAAATTGAAGTGGCGTGGCGAGCTTTCAGGATCTGGAGCCAAAATTCCTTCGCGCCACTCCGCGCCAGAAACTTTCCACTCGGTAGGGTTCTGCCGCAATCCATCCCCCCTCCCCCTCAAACGCCGCAGGAAAACACAGAAAGATGGCAGGCGCCATGCAGGTGTAGTGTCATCCCCCCAACTCCTCTTCCCATCCCCCACCCTCCGCCGCCAGCAAAACCGCATCCCCTGCTAATGGTCGGGCTCCATTAAGGCAGACGAGGAAATATGACACCCATCTGCAACCACCCTCTCAGGGAAGCCTTGAAAACTGCTCAAGACAAGGAAGGTGACGTGCCACGCGTTTTCACCGGATGGAAGAGAAGGGGGAGTGGGTGATGAGGAGAGAGCATACTATTTCGTGGTCAAGAAGTAATATCAACTGCGTTCCCGAGGCGGTCTGCTTACAGAATATATACAGAGCTCGAAGGGTCGCATCCAATATGTCTTCCAATGCTCACTTAGCGTATAANGGGGGGGGGAGAGGTTTTACCTTAAAGTAAAAGTTCATAAAAATTTTTTTAACCAACTTTGAAAGAAGATAAATTTAACACAAGCACTACTTTATGAGGACTCACCCCACCCCCCTTCATCTTCATCATCATCATACACTGATGTCCAGAGACCACTGTGAGTTACATTTGGAAAGACCTGTTGCAAAGGCAGGGTGTTGCCAGTAATGGGAACGAATGACCCTGTGGTATTTCTGCTTCTTCTTTCACTCGGGCATTTTTATCCTCCCCCTCTCCCATCCATCCTGACTGTTAGCTGTAACGTATCATTTAACTAAAAAACTTTATTTCTCTCCTTTGTGTTAAAAAAACATTTATTTATAAAACCTATTCACAAAAAAATTTATATTAACGTATTTGCAAAATGCATTTTGAGCTAATTAATTTTTTGCAAAATCATGCATCATTAAAAAAAATGTATTTCTACCACCGTTGTGCTCTGTTTTTTTTTTTTTTTTTTAGAAAATGTTAAAAATATTTATTTTCAGAAATTTTTTTTTTTTAGTAACATACATATTATCAACAAATAGTTGTTACAGAAACATGTCATTTGTAGGAATCACTGCCTAGAAAACCCGTATTTAATTACAAATGATTTTGGTTTTTATATTTTGAAGGTATATGAGAAAACTAATAAAAATATGTATTCACTGTTTTATGTTATAAATAATACTTTTATTCAACACTAAATTTATTTTCATAACGAACCAAACGCTGTTCAAATACTTCATAAAATAAATATGGGTTTTGTGAAGCTTTCAGACCCTCCTCCACGAACAGTTATCTTCCCATATTTACTTGCTTCTTGTGTTTCTATGATTGGTTAAATCCCTTCCCNCATTTGTAGGAATCACTGCCTAGAAAACCCGTATTTAATTACAAATGATTTTGGTTTTTATATTTTGAAGGTATATAAGAAAACTAATAAAAATATGTATTCACTGTTTTATGTTATAAATAATACTTTTATTCAACACTAAATTTATTTTCATAACGAAACAAACGCTGTTGAAATACTTCATAAAATAAATATGGGTTTTGTGAAGCTTTCACACCCTCCTCCACGAACAGTTATCTTCCCATATTTACTTGCTTCTTGTGTTTCTATGATTGGTTAAATCCCTTCCCTAACAAGAGTAAAGGAGTATCCAAGCTCTGGTACCTACATCATGATATGCAACTATCTAGATGGCAACAGGCGTAACAAAACAGGAAATGCGATAAGAAAAAAACTCAAGGAAATGGAGCACTGGTGGAATACGAGCATCTCTAAAGATTATAAAAGTGGTAACTAATGGCTCCATCCAACAAATAGTTCTATGCCTTAATCATTTGACTTCTTTATATATTTAATGTATTGTGAGAGCCTATAAGGGTGTTGCAATTTCTGGACGCTGCACATGTTCGTTAATGCCTGCGGCAAAGTATTCGAGATTGTTCTGTGTGTGCGAGCGTGCATGAGGTAAGTTATCACATCGGCCAAAGCTAACTCATAACCTAATGCGTAGAAATACATGTTTATTGTAAATAAATATTCGGGACACCAGGTTTATGAAATGCAAGAACACACCCAGTCAATTTACTTGTTACGAAAATCGTGATAATTGTAACAGTGTATGGACGGAGTGACTTGAAGGTCTCGTCTTCCTAAATAAACACAAGCGCCGATAAAACTTGATCACTACGTGTACAGTAAACACGAAAATAAACTCTCCGATGAGAAAATTGCTTTTAAAGTTTATGGATTACGTGTCACCCTCACTTAATCCTGAGCAATTCTGTCGTGTATAAAAGCAGAAGAAACTTCGATAATTCCTTATAATGACGTCAAGAATAAACAGTATCGAAATTGAAAGTGTGGTCACCTAGTGAGACTTCAAATTCCTCCTAGAGTGTAACACATGTATGCTGTTTCTAGCATGGCGCGGCAATCGAAATACAGGAAAAAAAAAAAGTTATCCGCCTGTTTCATACACACAGAACGCACACTTCCTGTGTGCGTTCTGTGTGTGTTTCAGTCCTAATATTAGTTTATGGAGATGATTACAAGGCATGCAAAATGTTTATTTAATTGCACTTCTAAACGCAATGACTTTTATGCTGGGAGTCTTATAAACGGGCAAATAATAGATTTAACTATATACTGTCCACAGTTCATGGAGCACTTATAGATTCAACATTTTAAAAATGTCACTACCCCTACCTCCATATGGCATGCGCTCGGTGAAGTTGGTAACGGCAGAGGGAAAATAGTTCCTGACTTTAAAGCTGAATGAAAAGTGATAGGTAAATATTTGTGAATACTGAAATTATAAATTTTTGACTTTTATTTTGTATTGATGATTACAAGTTTAAGAATTAGCACAATAACAAAATATTCACTTTTTCAATAATTAAGAGTTTTACTAGACTGATGCAATAACAATGTGACCTGGCCCATGGCAATGTTAATTTTACGTATGGTGGAAGAATACCCAATCTACATACAAGTAGATATTAAGCAGGATTTTCAAAAGCGCTCAATTTAGCGTGAACAACCTATAACATTTATTTATGCTCCCGGGATTTGTTCCTCTAACGACCTCAGTCACAAAGGCAAACGGAACTAAATCTTCAAGTGATGTTAAAGAATGGACAATGTGTCGATATCTGTTGCTGTATTTCGTACCGAGGGATTGCTGAATTCATGATACGGAAATCCATTTCTGTAAATTTTTAAGGGCGTTCATGAACAATGCATCAGAAATAGAACATTCCACACGTTTCACGCAGTTTAAAACTCCCCATAAATGTTTCTTCTTAAAGGAGAAACATAGCTGTATCTTTTTCCGTGGTACTCTATTTTTTTTCTTTTGTGACGCTGCTCGCCTGTATGTTTTCTTGTCTGTATATGAGTGAAAAAGTTGCCTCGGTATTGTTTATTTGTTGGTTGATTCTCAGAATCCTTTTAGTGGTTTTCTTTTTTTTTTCTGTATATAATTTATTTCTGAGTAAGTTCGTGATTCTTGACATGTATATGTTTATAATCTAAAAGGTCTGTTCTATATTTAATTATTGCTGATCGAAATGTAGCATTGCGATTAAATTTTGACATCTGTTCAATGCTTTATTTTGATTGAATTAGTGGAACACAAATTCAGTCATACCTTCCGGCTGTGTCGTTTTACTTTCTTACTTGCGTTTACTTTTGTGGTCGTTTCCCGTCTCGCCCAGCTTTGTGTACGATCGAGACGTCACAAGAGTCCAATTAAATTCCAGCAATAGCAATAATTGCAGACTTGTTACGGCGACGGGGCATCCAGCGCGGATCGGCGTACATTCAGCCGGCAAATGATGTTGTTTACGATAGCTCTCTGCGCTACACGAACTGCGTCCGCTGCTTCTCGACCATCCACTTCAGAAAGCGATCGTCTAGTTTGCTTAATGGTTTCACTGGCACCCGCCGGCGAGGGGGGCGCAATTGAATTTTCTTTGAATTCGAACGGCACACGGCCTCATCCGTTCTGAGTGCCTATTATAAAACAGTTTCGACCGCCCTGGGAGGAGACGCCTCGAGCATGGAAGGACCTCGAAATGTAAATGAGGCTATTATTCACTCTGGGGGGAAAACAACGCGTTCGGAGTGCTCGGGCGCCGTGCCAGGACGAAGGACGACGCTGCCGCGTCCTCGCGCGAAAATTCGACGCAAATAAATACGAGCACCGTAAACAAGTGTGAGAGGGGTGGGGGCGGAAGGCGAAGAAAACGCTTCTCTTTATTAGGTAGTTATTCTTTCTGGGAATGGAGCGATATTCTGTTTATGGGACTGCTTGCAGTCGAAGAGAGGAAAGCGGGCGTCCCTGCGCTGAATAATTTCACGTTAAGATATTACGTCATACATTGCGGTAATGGCAATTATGGTAAAAAAAAAACGCAAACCACCGTGAATACATGTGCCCGCAAACAGTCACTTTCGCTTAGAGTAGTGCACACAACTATCGACGCAAAAAAAAAGCACATCGTTTAGAGTTACATCACTCCTTTTTAATTTGTACGTCCACAAATGTCCTTTTCGAATTTTATTTACGAGAACAATATAATATGTTTCCCTATACTCATTTGTAGTACCTTTTAGTCGATGTTTTTGATGATAGTTACCCTTACCCGAATTTGAATTTGCTGGCACACACATTACACAAGTACCTTGTACTAGAAATGATTGGTATAATTTGTATATTTTTTCTAGGATATTTGGAAATATATTAATTTTAATTAATGGTTTGTCTAGACTGGTATAGGCGTGAGTATGCAAACAACAGGGGTATGGAACCAATTAGAGTAACGCGATGCGGTCGGCAGCGCCTATATAAGACAACAAGCGTCTGGCAAGGTTGCTAGATCGGTTATTGCTGCTACAATGGCAGGTTATCAAGATTTAACCGAATTTGAACGTTGTGTTATAGTCAGCGCACGAGAGATGGGACATAGCATCTCCGAGGTGGCGATAAAATTTGGATTTTCGCATACGACCATTTCACGAGTGTACCATGAATGTCGGGAATCCGGTAAAACATAAAATCTTCGACATCGCTGCCGCCGGAAAAAGATCGTGAACGAACAGGAGAAACGACGACTGATGCGAATAATTAAACCATGACAGACGTGCAACCCTTTCTCAAATTGGCGCATATTTCAATGCCTCCTGCATACCTTCAGAAATTAGTCGAGTCCATGCCACGTCGTTTTGTGGCACTTCTGCGTGCTCGCGGGCGCCCTGCACAATATTAGGTAGGTGTACCATTTTGTTTGGCTCTTCAGTGTATATTGCCCGGGAGATAATAATCGGAAAAGTTTTTTTACAAAATAAACACCGTTTTCCGTTTGAGATTGTATCCTTCAACTTTGTTGCGTCCCAAATAATAGCTGCTAAATTCTAAGCTATAGGTGCTGATTTACAATAAATTATTAATAAATAAATAGGCTTTTTTTAAGTTTAATGGAGTACAGAAACAGCGGTGTCCTCAATGTAACAAAGGGTTGACAAACGTGTCACTTTTAAAACTTATGGTATTTAAACGACATGCAATCTTGTTGTGCAGTAGGTGACCATGCGATATTCACCTGTATTTCAGCAGTTTCAAAGGTAGACATTATATACAGCTTGTTGAAAACCAAGTGAGCACTTTTGAAATCAAATTCCGAAAATACTCTCTAGTGTAACTGCGGATAATTTAAAAGCGATATTGGCTGTGTCACTGACACCAAAGTTGGCAGCATGAAGCGAAGATAGATGCAAAACTTTAAGCATTTAAATATAAATTAATTGGTTTAATAAATGGTATGTTCTTTAAATGAAACTTGAAATGAGGGTAAGTGATTAAATGGAAAATTACTTCGGACATACAGATTTGCAGATCTATGTCGCCAAGGAAAACACAGAGGATGACATTAAAATTATATACGAGAACTTGTCAAGACCAGCTGTATTCAACAAATAGTTAAAAATTGAAATAATACCCTGATTCCGTGTGATTGTCATCGTGTATTTATCCTTTGTGTTTTACTTAGTGACATAACTATGGAATGGCACATGTCCAATCATGTCATACGTCCTCTAAAAACGTGGTCGGTAATATCACCCCCCTTCATTTCGTAAATGGCTGCTGGCACCCTATGTTTGCATCAAACATTGTAACGCTACGTTCTAAGCAATTTTTAAAGGCAACCAATCAAACAACACGTCTAATTAACAACATAGGTCGTCTTGCCGGAACACTCTCAAGTGAACCGTTTGTGAGATAATTCATATTGAACATTCAAAACAGAACGTGTTGTTGAATACCAGGCAGGCAAATCACAATACTGTGTAAAGCAATTTAAATGAGGATTTTTTTAGGGGCGCACAGCTCCCTTAATGATAACTTGACAAAAAAATGTGTTACTTGGATTTCAGTTTTAAATTTCCGACAGGAATGCACTGCCGACGTTTGTACCCATGTTTTAGAAATAAGTCGTAGAGGGCGTGAAGTGTTGTCCTAGCTATATTCAACTTCATATTTCCAATATGCTAAAGAATGTTCACGGTAAACTGAGCGCTTCTGTATTCCCTTATTAAGTTCTTCTTGAATACACGTGTGTTTTTCCACCACATAAAGAATTAACACTGTCATCGGCCTGGGCACCGTTACGTAGTGAAGTGAATGACACTGTGAAATTATTAGAGAAGTAATTTGTTTTTCAATTCTAACAATACTTACACTTACATTCGTAAAAAAGGGAGCAAAGGAAATAATTTGAGTATTCTGAAACTTGCAATTGAACATTTAGACATGGGACTACTTTATCTCTGTCGTTACCAGGTTTACTGGGCGCATGACAATCATGCACCCATTACATTTCATATATTACAAAAGATGATTGCAATAGTGCTCACTTAACCATGAAAAGCCCATAGCTTTCTTTATACCCAAGTCTCTTGCTGGCAGAGTTCTCTCCGCAGGCAAGAATAGGCCTTTTACGAATACGTTCAGTAATGACTTTTTTTTTATAAAATACTAACTGAAAATGTAATCTTATTTACATGGCAAGACGTCAGGCAACTTTTTTTTCCCAGCGCTGCTTGTGGGTTACTAGTGCTTTTCCTGCCGCACTTTGATCTGTATAAAAATGCTATTTTTTGCAAGTAACTTGAATAACGCTTGTTGTGGTGTGCATTTTTTCTGCCAAGTTGCAAATAAACGACTTGCCTCGCGCAGAAGGAAAAAAAAAAGACCGTTTTTGCTCCGTTCTGCAGTAGCTGATGATTTCAGTCCCCCCNTCCCCCACTTCCTGTTCTTCCTGTTGAAGACTTGCCAGCTTTCCAAATCTCCGAGACAGTATTTCTGAATTTCATTTTCTTTAAACGGTTGTAACGTTCTTACTGCCGCTCTGGTCGTGTCATCTAAATTTATATTTATGTGAAGTTACAAAATCACTGTGATATGTTTTGTTTCTTTAATAAAAACTTTTTGGCTGTCGGTGGTCAGCGTTTTCGATAGTCAATATAAAGAAAAAGAGAGGTCCTTTGAATTTTTATCATAATAGTGTTCGAACGAGCCCTATTTAAGTTTTTGTCTTATTTATGAAGCGACTGCGTTCTAGTAAGAAAAAAATTGCCTAAGAGAAAAAGGACATATATCTAGGCTTTTCTCGCGTTTTCGCATCAGCATTTGTTATATTACCTCAACATGCTAATTTTTAAAGAAGTAGAAGAATTTGTGATTCTAATGGGGCTTTAAAACTTTTGCTCCCCAACTCCACAATTTGGAGCCACTGAGAAAATGAGTCCTGGTTAATTTAGAAAACTTAACAAAATATTCATAAACTTGAGTCTGCATGGTGTTACAATGAACTCTAACCAGCTCCTTAAATATATATAAAGTTCTGCAATTCAACACTACGAACAATCAACCTCCCTTGAGAATACGAATCACTCAGTCCTGTCACATGATTCATTATTTAGAAACACGTAACATTTCTGTATTTATCTCACCAAAGCACGTCAAAGTAAAATTGATGAGATAATATGCACATAAAAAGTTATCAAGCAAATAAACGAGTTTAGGTAATTAATATATATCATTGAATAAAACAACTTAAACCCATGATAATTCAGGAACACATATAAATTGTGATTTGCAAAGGTCACCACAAATTTCCTGTGAACAATCAAATTTTGTGACGCCTTTTACTCTACATGGACCAGAAAAATTATACAGAATGTATACAAAATTTAAATGCTTTATTTACTCCTTGGTGCAAAGCATTTACCCAGGAAACTAATTTACAATACTTTGCGAATACAGTTTTAAAATTCGTGCAATTTTAGGCCGTGCCCAGAAGTTAACATATGACTGCTAGTTATGAATACATAAGCCTTTTCAGTAACACCTACGGATTAAAAACATGTAAATTCTTACTTTAAGGTGTGCCATTAATCCAAATTATTTGTTATACTTTCCCAACCAGATTATTTTTCAAATATCTCTTTAATCGATAGTGGCAGAACCACTCGGATATAAATAGAGACGTAAAAAATTTCCCTGTTATTATTTCGTGGCACGTTATTATTTAAGGACTTGTACCTTTGCGCTACGTTTGTCATGGGATCATATTTTAGGCGACACGCCGTTATCAACTTGCACCAGTAATAAACACTTTGTAATAGTGTGCACGAATTATTTGCAGTTCTGACCCAAGTAGCGAACAAAAAGCAGTTAACAGTTGGCCAACTGTTGGCAGTTGTGGCAGACGTTCGCATTCATGACAGTCAGAATTTCTTATATGGTCGGCCATCAGGTCATGTCAATAAAAGTGACGTTGCTTATTACTAACCAATTGTGTATGTAGCAAAGTTAATATTGCATCTTTTATTTGTCTAAACTATTCAGATTTACTTAAAATATGATTCACGAATACATGGTAGAGTTGTCGGATGGATTGAAAACTATTAGACTGGAAACTTAAAGGCTGTTAGTTCGATTCCATGTTCATCCCAAGGAATATACTAACCGAAACGTAATACCACAATTAACTTATATGAAAATAGGAAAAAAAAAAAAACATGGTTGCGTGTACTTATGTACGTGCGTTATAAGTTATACTTCTTTGACTTGACTGAAATAAAATATTATTAGGTATGCAAATAATTTATGTAAGTAGGAAAACGATAAAATGACCGCAGAAAGACATAAAGTACAATTAATAAAGGTTTGATTAGATAACATAATTATATACTTACAACAATTAACCTCAAATAGTTAAAAACACTTAAAAAATTGTATTAAACCATTTTTGTCACTAACAAATTTTTCACGGTACAATATAAGTAAAATTTATTAATAAGATATATATGCACAATGAATTACTAATATAAATTAAACGTTTTTCAATTTGCATATTACATAAACTGATTTTCTGTCGGTTTTAAACATAACCACGTGCTATGTCGTGTACCTTTCGTTTGCGCGTGGCGTCACACCCCTACCACGTTCACTGTCGAATTTCGTTACATTGTGCGGGCGCAACTTCCGTTGCACACTAAACTTTTACCCTCAACTCGCCAAAAGAAGTATGACTTGAAAAAATTATTATTTGGGCCAAAGGTAATTACATATTTTTTGCTTTGAAAATTGCTTGCCGAGCAGATCTAAGTGGGTCGCAAGTGTCCAATGGCTGGGTTTTGGCTAGTAACTGGGCTGCAAGCGGCTTGCCAACAGTTGGCTGACGGCAGTTGGTTAATATGTGGCAGGTCAGAAGCATTATGCCAGCGGACGACTGTTGCCATTCATGGCTCACTGATGGCGCCGGCATGCTTGGAGTAGAGTGAGCTACGCATTATCGGGCCGCTTATGGTCAGATTGTACTCTGCTACATGGAAGTTATCTGAACAGTGGCCTATATGTTGCCAATTTCAAGAGGCATCATGTGGGAAACGTGCATCTGCGATCACGATACGGAGGTCGAGTGATTATGGAAACAGTTTGTGGGCCGCTCGTGTACAAGCTGATTTGCCCAAATGGGCTAACTTAGTTTCGCTACTTGGGATGAGAACGTGCATGTTTTCGCACACCTAGCCAGCAGCCGAGGTTCATTCATTTATAGCCCGGCCTCGAGTAAATACAGGACTGCGACTTCCAGTGTGCTGCCAGGTAATAACGCCAATTTTACAAGTCACTTAACCATAAGTAATACAACTAACAACAAATACCATCGTAGTATTAAAAAAAACATCAAAATCACTTATGAAAATTAATAACTCACAGATTTATCAATTCAATTACTACGATTAACCGATTTTATTCTACAAAATAATAGCCTTATTCTTATTTATCCTCTGTTTTAACTTCGCAACTAGTTGATTCTAATATTGATGGAAGTTTCTGTATTTCCGCAAGACTGTTATAAAATGGGGTAAATATCCCAAAAATTAGATACTTTAACTCCGTGCCCTATTGGCAATGAAAGAAGCAAGGACATATTTCCTTTCGCTTTTACCATTTTTATACGACGTAAATTAATTGTTGTCTAATTTCCTGCAAAAAACAAAGGTTGATGAGAATATCTTTCTACTAGAGTATGTTGGCTCTCTTTATATTTGTGTTTGTTTCTCTTTCTCTTTCTGTCTCTTTCCCTCTCTCAGTGTTTGCTTTTTTGTTTTTTCTTAATTATTTCTGAACCGTTAATACCGGATTGTACAAAACTCATTAGGCTTGCAATTACAAGAAAATGTACCCAATGGTTGTTTTTAACTTTATCAAATTTTTACAACACAGACAGGGGGATTGAATTATTAGAGAGATACGAGGTATCTCAGGGTGGGTGCTAAGAAAGTATAAGGCTGTAGGAACCGCGATTCTGCTAGAAGCTATAAGGACGAAGTAAATATTTTCAGAAAAGAAAATGGTTTTAATTATTTATACGATTTTTATTATTTTTTTTTTTTTTACATTATTTCACCAATCAAAGACTTTTGCACTCTGGACTGTTGACAACTTCACAAACTACGTTTGAAATGTTTATCATGAAAGAAGGATAATTAGTTTCACAAGTTTTCGTGGAGCTCCTGTGTGAATAATGTTGACAATCGTTGTATTAAAAGCTCTCAGGCATCAGTTCCTACACTTTAAAAACACAACGAAACCAGGTAACGTACTCAGAGATGGTCATTCGAAAACATAAATAATATTAGCGTAGTGCAAAACACATAACTAAAGATTTCCAATAACTACCCTGCCAGATACTTATCTGCGTCTTCATGACGTAGCTGTTACTGTGTACACCAGACTTAGCCAGCACCACTGAAGATGCGAATCTAGAAAGGACAGGGAAACCGGCAAAGTAGACATTGTAAAAAAAAATCCAGTATACTGTCTAAACTGTGATGGAAAATTTAAACCTTTAGTACTAAAATAAGATCATGCATCACAGCAGGCCTAACCCAGCTGCCATATAACATCAGTGTTTGTGTGCGCATGCACTCGGGCAATAAATGTAAAAAAGGGAAGAACGATATAAATTTAGCGCTCCGGCTTACGGCACCAAGCGGTGAGTCGCTTCGAGTCGTCAGCTTACAGTATTTATGTGCACCTCCTTTATGCTAGAAGTGTGTGCGGTGGGCTCGTTCCCAAATGGTTGCTCAAGATTTTCCGCTGTGATGACGGAGGACGGTGACAAATATGCTTGGTAATAACGGAAGTTTGGTCCTTTTAGGACGGAATTGATACATGCGCACAATGCTTATCTTTAAAGCAATTTCAGAATGGTTCGAAAACGGCAATTTTAATGTAGTTTTTTTATAGAAACGTAAATTAAATTTCCGACGTTGAACACTATGACCCTTCATTAACACCTTGCCTCCTTTACTGTTCGATCATAAATGATCCATGTGCAACAATGCTTGCGTAATCCTCAAGGGTCGTGACGGACTGAATCTCTGATTTGTCTGGCACGTGAAGCACGCTCTTTAGTAAGTCAGCTATGGTACTCGTACCTACACGCGATCGTTATTTACCTTTCAGTCTCTATGAGAAAAAAATAGAAAAATAAATATTTTAAATTGGCTTCCATAATACAGTAACGCAGATACGGTGAAATGACATAATAGAGTGGATACTCTGGTAACCCACTTAGCCATTTGGCCTTTCGGGTCTCCTTTTTAGCTACTATCTTTTCTTATTTTTATTCTCAGAATCATTCATGTTTATTATCTTTTATATTTAATTTATTTTAAAACCACACTGCTAAAGAAACGCTTAAACTTATCCATTAAAAATCTTATTTAAAATATTAACTTCACAACACATTAAAATAATTATATTGTTTCGATTAGTACCGTAAAATTATTAAAATCATTCAACAACAAAATTGGTTTAAAAACTTGGGAATCTCCAATAGGAGGAGCGAAATGAAAGAAAAACTTTCGAATTTAGAACGACGGAGTTACCGGGAAAAGAACATCACTTTATTTCGTATTATTGCAGTTTTACGAGCTGCAGCCATTCGTTATGTTCGCTGCTTGAACAGACAAAGCAGTAAACCGAAACTTCTCTCTTACAAAGCAGCAGTTGCAACGCTCATGCCTTACTGCACGTGCAGGACGTTTAGAAATTGCAAATAAAAATAGAACGGGTTCTATACGTCGAACCTTTACTGCAGTTATCCCTGCCAGCGTCATAACGTCCCTTAATAAAGGAAACTGAGCAAGCTGTGGATATTTAATTGCAGAATAAATTAGACATATTTAGAGCACGTACCGAGTTTAAGGTGTCACGCTGGCGTGGGAAAGAATACCTGAACTGGCTGTGAATCAAAACCAACGTACGACACGAATCATAGTTTGAGAACCGAGTCGGATCTAAGTGATCTGGTGCATAATTGACGGGCATTAATCTCAAATCACGCAGTATACTCCCCGAATAAAAAAATTACCTGTGTCCATCCAAGGGATAACTATTCCCGCAATTTAAATCCCGACGCTATCCAGTGAAAAACTAAAAATAAAAAAATTCCAATGCAGACGGGGAACAAATGTGTTTGCGCATAATACAATTTCTATCAGCTAGGCGCGAGTATATTTCGCTGCGGGTAATGCAGAATACAGGTTCTGAGGAGAGTATAAAATGAAGAATCATTTATAAAAAAATATTTACAGAGTATGTGGACTGTAACGCGACTCGCTGGTGTGNGAGAGTATAAAATGAAGAATCATTTATAAAAAAATATTTACAGAGTATGTGGACTGTAACGCGACTCGCTGGTGTGTAAAAAAACATGGCGTGTGGCTGTGTCGGGGACACGGCCGTTTGTTTTGCGTGAATACGTCTACCTTTTTACGTTCCCGGCACCGCTTCACTCGGTCATATGGGATTTCATGGATATCAGTGGATTGCTCTTGAGATGCTTTTTCCAACCGTATACGATTTTTGTATTTCGACTTGGCTTTTTGACGAATATAGGNGAGAGTATAAAATGAAGAATCATTTATAAAAAAATATTTACAGAGTATGTGGACTGTAACGCGACTCGCTGGTGTGGAAAAAAACATGGCGTGTGGCTGTGTCGGGGACACGGCCGTTTGTTTTGCGTGAATACGTCTACCTTTTTACGTTCCCAGCACCGCTTCACTCGGTCATATGGGATTTCATGGATATCACTGGATTGCTCTTGAGATGCTTTTTCCAACCGTATACGATTTTTGTATTTCGACTTGGCTTTTTGACGAATATAGGGTGACATTGTGTTAAGTTTTCAATTATTTTTACTTTAAACACATACAATTTCACCATAACAACGCCACACAAATGTTTCATACACTCAATCGATTGATCTCAACGAGAGCCGTTGATTAAAACTTCAACGAGCGTCGTAGCTACTCTGCGTCAAAAGTTATACTACGTGGAAATTATGAGACGCCGTTAAAACAAACTCAAAATGGCGGTGCCCCCGCCCCCACCCCGCACGGTGCTTCGTAGTCCTCACTCAACGTAACCAATTCTTTGATCCTTTGGCAATCGAGTGGTGAAATTGAATTTTTAGATGTATACGATAGATTCGGAGCTGTAATGCCAAACTGTATCCCCCGATTTTGTTATCATTAGATTTTCTGGATTACCCACTATGGTTGCAAATTTATGAATGTATTCAAGCCAAAAAAAAAAACCCTTTAAAACATTTATAGTTTAAAAAACCCACCCACGTGATTAATCGAAGTCTTGAGACGCGAGTTGGATCCAAATGGTTTGGTGTCTAATCAATGGACACTTATCCCAAATACCGAGCGAGGTGGTGCAGCGGCAACTAACTGGACTTGCATTCGGGAGGACCCAGGTTCGATTCCCGGCCCGGACACATCCTGATTTCGGCTGTCCGTGGTTTCCCAAAATCACTTCAGGCGAATGCTGTGAGGGTTCCTTAACAAAGGCAAATGGCCGATTCCTTTTTCCCAATCCCCTCTTCCCTGTGAAAATTGTACCGCCTGTAATGACCTCAATGTCGGCCGGCGAGACTATAGGCCCAACGACCTACCTGCCTGATACCAGACAACAGACGATACTCTAAAAAAACAATCGGTGTCCATCAGAGTGATAATATCGTCTTCCCTCTATCCAAATCCTAGTGGTAGCCACGACAAAACTAAAACAACAAGCAATTTCCAGTGCAGACATAAAAGTTAAAGCAAATTCGCATACATATTCGGCCAGCTAGGCGCGAGTACATTTCGCAGCGAGGTAGTACAGAGTCGCAGGTCCTGAGTGGCTGAGGGGGCGGATGGCATGGTAAAGGGATGAGGGGAGAGGTAAATGTATTTATTTTGCATGGTCGGGGTGGCGGCGTCCGCGGCAACAATATCTGTTTATCAGGCCGCAGCAATGGTCCGTAATACGGGCATAAAAATGAAACATCGGCCGCAGAAGGTGCCATCTGGGGGACGTAATATGATACATAGGAGGGAGGGGTGGAGGGGCGGTAGCAGCCTGCGCTCTCATTAAACTCGCTGCAATATCCCGCCGCCTATAAATACTAAAAACTGCTGCGGCGGCGGGGGTTGGGCGGCGGGCGAGAACAACAACGCTGGTCATGAGGCGAGGCATTGAAGTAGATCAACGCGAGAGAGCCACGTAAATCAGTTTAAAAAAATTAAAAATATCCAACGTGATCATATTCACCGGAAAACACGTACTTGAGACGGTAATATACATTACATCTATGAATTTTCTTACAAACCTTCGTAATGAAAATTGTTTACCGGAAATAAATAACCAAAACTAGACATGACGTAAACGACTACTTATTGAATATTTTTTAATTTGAATGGTTTTAATTATACCTGTATTTTCCCATGTGATATACACATAATTAAATTATTGAGTAATAATAGATTACTGTTACAGATGTGAAACTAACAATTTATAAAAAAAATTAGTTGGATTTCGAAATGACTTTTAAGATGTCACCTACGCCTTGAGCAGCTTGGTTTTTTCAAGTACTGCCCGCGAAAATTAAGTTATGGAGGAAAATACGGAAACAAAAAAGGGTAAAGAAAATTTATTATATTCAGAACGAAATTTCTGTACCCAGAAACCCACCTTCCTCAAAACTACTATTGCAGAAATTAAAGAAACAGCAACAATATGAGTTGATGGTTTCGCTGGAAAACTGATGCACGTTAACAGTATATAACTAGAGACAAAGATTTATCGTAAGAAAACTCGACTGCTTCTTAAGTTTCTACATGTTCAGTACGTGCAAAAAAAAATACTCTTTCTTTTTTTNATCGTAAGAAAACTCGACTGCTTCTTAAGTTTCTACATGTTCAGTACGTGCAAAAAAAAATACTCTTTCTTTTTTTTATCGGTTGTCGTATATGTGTGTGTGTATATACCTATATATAAATATATACATATGTGTGCGTGGGTATAAAGTTATTTATCGATTCAAATGCAAAAATTAAACTTCTACTACTGAACATTTGTGGTTTATCTGCAAACAATTATGACGTGTTAAAAACATACCTATTAGTTATTTTTAAAAAGATTGAGTAATTCCAGTTATATATTTTCTTCCCCAGCGATTACCAGTGTCGCTATATATAATTAAGCGTTAACTATACCANTAGTAATTCCAGTTATATATTTTCTTCCCCAGCGATTACCAGTGTCGCTATATATAATTAAGCGTTAACTATACCATCAACAGAACGATATATCATGGTGTCGTAATTAATTTCTTACATAGGTGCCCTAAATAATGATATAATTTAATGTCTGTCACTGTAGAACTATCCAAAATAGAGCCCGCAGTATTGTTATTCTTGTAAGATTTTTGGACGTTATAACTATGATAAAAAATAATTGCTCAACCCGACGCTGTTTGGAATACATATATGTCTATTACCTAGTGGAATTCGCGTTTATCTTTAAGTAAAAGGAAAACTGACATCAAAATGCTGCACGATATAAACAATAGGTATTTTTTTAATTTTGACGCTCGTTATTTACGCATATTGTATATAACGATAACAATATTTGTTTTCATTTCAAATCAAAATATCACTATTTACTTCGATTGCGAACGAGCTTGCTTAAATTAGGCAGCTACATTTGTTACACAGCAAATATCTCCACTTCTATTTTCCACGAGCAGGATCTTTAATGTAATTTTCCATTACATTTAATAAGCTATTATAAACTGGAGAGCCAAAAAACTAGTATAGGCGTGCGTATGCAAATAGGAGAGGTATGGAACCAATCAGAGTAACGCGATGCAGTCGACAGCGTCTATGTAAGACAACAAGTGTCTGGCAAAGTTGNGAGGTATGGAACCAATCAGAGTAACGCGATGCAGTCGACAGCGTCTATGTAAGACAACAAGTGTCTGGCAAAGTTGTTAGATCGGTTACTGCTGCTACAATGGCCGGTTATCAAGATTTAAGTGAGTTTGAACGTGGGTTTATAGTCGGCGCACGAGAGATGCATCTACGAGGTAGCGATAAAATGTGGATTTTGGAGTACGACCATTTCACGAGTGTACCGTGAATATTGGGAATCCGGTAAAACATCAATTCTTTGACATAGCTGTGAACGGAAAAAGATCGTAAACGAACGGGACAAACGACGACTGACGATAATCATTAAACGTGACAGGCGTGCAACCCTTTCTCAAATTGGCGGAGATTTCAATGCTGGGGCATCAACAAGTGCCAGCGTGCGAACTATTCAACGAACCATCATTGATATGGGCTTTCGGAGCCGAAGGCCCACTCGTGTATTGTTGTTGACTGCACGACACAAAGCTTTACGTCTCGCCTGGGCCCGCCAACACCGCCATTAGACTGTTGATGACTGGAAACACGTTGCCTGGTCTGACGAGTCTCGTTTCCAATTGTATCGGGCGGATGGACGTGTACGGGTATGGAGACATCCTCATGAATCCATGGACCCTACATGTCAACAGGGGACTGTTCAAGCTGGTGGAGGCTCTGTCATGGTATGGGGCGTGTGCAGTTGGCGTGACATGGGACCCGCGATACGTCTAGATACGTCTCTGACAGGTGACAGATACGTAAGCACCCTGCTCGATGACCTGCACCCATTCATGTTCATTGTGCATTCCGACGGACGTGGACAATTCCAGCAGGACAATGCGACACCCCACATGTCGAGAGTTGCTACCGAGTGGCTCCAGGAACACTATTCTGACTCTGGACACTTGCATTGGCAACCTACATCGCCAGACATGAATATTATTGGGCATACTTGGGATGCCTTGCAACGTGCTGTTCAGAATATATCTCCACCACCTCACACTCCTATGGATTTGTGGACTGCCCTGCAGCATGTATGGTGTGAAATGCCTCCTGCATACTTTCAGACATTAGTCTAGTCCATGTCACGTCGTCTTGCGGCACTTCTGCGTGCTCGCGGGGCCCTACACGATATTAGGAAGGCGTACCAGTTTATTTTGCTCTTCAGAGTATAATGTTAATCACAAATGCCAGGAAATATAAAAACCTAAAACAATTGAACATTCAGTAAAGTGCGTAAATATTCAATGTGTAATATCTAGTGATTAGTAGAATTTATTAGAATGAAACTCATTAAATTAAACACAATTAGAAAAAGGAGAAAAAAAACCAATAAATTGTTGCACTGGATTTAGTCATTTGAATGTTACCTAGTTTGCCTTCAGATATCCCATTTAATCCCTACACACAAAATCTTTGGTAATTCGGTAAGTTTTGTAAGTGGAGAAGGGTTTCACATGGTCTAATATATTACTTATAAAATGGCAGAAGATGGGTCCTCGCATTCAGTACAGGCAGTCTTTTAAAATGCGATACGCAAGAAGTAAAATTTTCCTTAAAAAGTCATTAAAGCAAGGCTTTATAATAGCAGAAATCTACGATACAAAGCAGGTTTGAATCATAACCCAACAATGTCTACAAATGGCAGTTTATTTACTCTACAGCCAAACGCTATTCTGCTGGATTGGTTACACGTACGTCAGTCTCAATTTATAGTGTGTTTAAGGAAGGAAAAAGAAAATTCTATAAACAGTAGTTTATTCGCGGTTTCTTCACATTTTTTAAAATCAAACCTTTGGAAAATCATCCTATGTAAGACATGTGTCGCACGCGTTTTATACCTCTGTTAACATAAAAGTATAAACTTTTCCATTTTAAGTAAGATTATCTTCATCTTATTTATAAATTGTAATATATTATTTATAATAAATATAAATAAAAACAGTGAGAGATCATGTGTGTTGGTAGCGCCTAGTAAGAAATAGTTATCATCAAAAATATTATTACAACTGAGTGCGCACGAATTTGGTGCGTTATCTTTTGCTATAATTTTCTAGACTTAGTTAAGCATAATTAGCATAAGGCGGAGGAATATCCTGGAAGTAGAACTTTAGNTTTTGCTATAATTTTCTAGACTTAGTTAAGCATAATTAGCATAAGGCGGAGGAATATCCTGGAAGTAGAACTTTAGCAGGGCGTGATAAAATTGTGAAGTAACCTTGAATTTCACCGGATTTTCGCATTTGAGTATCGTGTCGGACGGTGCCNCAGGGCGTGATAAAATTGTGAAGTAACCTTGAATTTCACCGGATTTTCGCATTTGAGTATCGTGTCGGACGGTGCCGACCATCGGTTTTATCGGGGCTCTTCCGTTTCTACCGCCCTTTCATTCCAGTGGTTATCCATACACACCTCAATCACCCTCATCGGCTCTCAAGACCTCGCTGTTAAGAGCCGCCTAAATATCTTCACTCCCTATTTGTGCATGTTGTGCAGTATTTGAAATGTATTAATTTATAAACCTGTAAGGTTTTTATCAGAATTCACATAAGTTAAGTTTGCTAAGGTGTAGTACTCGCGTGCGGAAAAATTCGGTTTTGTATTTACCGAAACTGTGTTAAAGTACGTACAGCAAAACCAAACTTCAGTTGCACCAACCAAATAGCAGTTTGAAGCAACCAAATAATAACAACAAAATTATTGGATTTTAACAACGTGATATTTTACTGACCCTAAAAAAATATTCATTTGGTTGCGTGAAACAAACTTTGTTTGGTTCAACGAAACCTTTTTCTCAGTACATGTGTACTACAATTTTTAATAATGCTCTGAGAAAATGTTTTTGTTTAAACCATTAATTTTTCGTTGGCGTGTACCTTTCAAATTTTTTTTGTGGCATTCACATTTTATAATTGTCACCATTTAACATGTATGGCCACTAAAACATTATTGCGTGGTGACTTAAACAACTGACTGAGTGACTTTTTTTTTCAGGGGCACAGAAAATTTCTTATTAGAGAAGCTAAACTTTCCTTAACTAGCAATAAAAGGGTAATATCGTTCATCACTTGCAACTGAAATATTATCCTTTGTTCTAAATAGGCTTAGGACTTATAATACATATATTGGCCTATATGCTTGAAGTATAAGTAATATAAATTCTACTAGCACATCGGGTGCAAAAGAGAGCATAGTAATATAATCAATAAAACAGTTATCAAATACCGTAAGGTGTTGTTCGCGATTTCTGATTANGCAAAAGAGAGCATAGTAATATAATCAATAAAACAGTTATCAAATACCGTAAGGTGTTGTTCGCGATTTCTGATTAAAGACGTTAGCTATTTTTTTTTTAAGTTTAGGTTTATTCAGAATAATCCTTGTAAATACTTTTCTCATTTATAGTTACCATTTGACGATCACGAAATTTTTTTTTCTAATCGCAGAAAAGGGGGAGAGGTTGTGTTGCTGATTTCTTAATAAATCGAAATTAATTTCTTAAATAATTGCTTATCATAATTCAAATCCAGTATTTCACATTCCGAATTTATATTCAGATTTAGTGGACTGACGTAGTTCCCTAGTTTTCATGTTGGGAAGTTAACATGTAAAGAGAAGGGATGCTTACACGCGTAGTTAACATATTTATATACTACACACATGCCCATGGTTTACCCGATATTCGAGGTCGCCCCATTCGGAACTGAAAATTTATTTTCAGAAAAAGTAATCACAGTAAGTATAGGTCTCTGCATTAGCTACTATTTTTCCTTAAATAAAAAAAATAAAAAAATAAAAAAAAGGATGAAAAGGAATGGGAAGAGAAAACTGATAGATGCAGTTTTTCATTCCGTTGATTGCGATGTTGCGTAGTAATACATTACAGTGTTTGTGTCCGTGTGTATGTACGCGTGTATAAGAGTAAACTTAAGTTATTTATGACGTTTTAAAATTGGTCAAAAATTAAAACCTTTCCAAGCTACACAATTAATAAAATAATTTTCGAAAATTTTAAATATTACGGTCGTATTAAGGTTGTCAGACCACAAAAAATTTATTATTTTATAATTGTACCGAACGTTGTTTAACTCGTACGCATATTATGTTATGACACGTTCCTCGAATAAAAAAATTACACTTTATATATTTTGTATAATTTAATGTCAAATACAAAATTCTTGTGTTTTGTTGCAGCCGTAAAAACAAATAGTAACTAAGTTGTAGTGATGAAAAAAATATACAACATAAATAATGCCGTGTGCTACTACTTGACATATACGTAATCATCAAATAAAAGTTCATAACTTTAAAAAAAAATTTAAAAATTGGGAACAAATTTTTATATTTTCATTTATGTATAAGTAGTTTGTTATTTGGTGATTACACATGTGTCACCTGATAACCCCTGGGATTAGTTTAATTGTATATTTTTTCACCTGTTCAAGTTATATATTTGTTATTACGGCTGCAACAAAACACAAGAATGTTGTATTTGACATAAAATGATTTAAAAAATATGCAGTGAAAAATTTTTTTATTCGAGGAAAATCTCATCACGTACACAGCGTACGAGTTGAACACTGAGTAGTACAGATATAAAATTATTAATAATTTGGGGATCCGACAACCTTAAGGTGCCTGTGTTAAAACCAGTAAATAGCAACGCCTTTATTTAAAAATCTAACAAAAAGTTCAAATACAGCGGTGATATAGTATATTCGCGGTTACTTCACACTTTTCTGAAGCCCTGCTGAAGTTCTACTACCAGCATGATCCTCCGCCTCATACAAACAAAGCTTAATCGAGTGTAGAAAATAACACCCACTTTCATGCGCACTTAGTTTAATACAATTTTGCATAAGAACTATTTCTTACTAGGCATTACCAACACACCTTTTTTTCTCACTGTTTTATTCATACTAATTACAAATGAAATGTAACAATTTATGGATTTTAAAAAAAAGGATAAAAGTTAAAGTTCGCTTTAATAAAAACTAAAATGCTTTTATGATAACACAAGTATGAAAGGTCTGTTAGTGTATAGCATGTTAGAAAACAGCCAAGTTCGTCTTACATGGGGAGATTTTTCTCAGGTTGAATTCAAAAGGAGTGAAGAACCTGCGAATAGACTTTAACAAGCTCTTATCNAACATGGGGAGATTTTTCTCAGGTTGAATTCAAAAGGAGTGAAGAACCTGCGAATAGACTTTAACAAGCTCTTATCACACAAGTGCATATCGAAACTGAGCGAAATATTTTCTGAAGCAATAGCATCTGCCACGTTGCGGTGATAATTTGCCGGGAACGCCGGCGTGAACGTGTATATCCGACGGCAGGGCGTCACGAGCCAGCCAGCCACCCCCAACAGCCGCGATCTCCTGCGAGGCAAATTATCACGTTTTCACGCCCCTCGTCACAGGAGATATCTATCCTCTTTCATGACGGCAATCCGTTAAAGGCCCGCCTGCCCCTGCCAACGACCGTCTTCCTGATCCTTTTAAACTAACCACGGTCACGCTCATGCATTTTATTTCCCTCTCCACCCCTACACACGGTATTTTCCAGGGTGGAGTCCAGTGAATTATCCCGGGGGTGGGGTTTTAGGCAAGCTGGCGTGGGTAGTGGCGAGAACAGTTTTTTTTTTTTCATTCTGGTGACTGCACTGCAGGATAAAAACTGGAGCGGATCGATCGCCCCTTAAAAAACCTACGCATGTGCGTCAGGAAAACACCCTTATTCCTACCACAAAGGTCAACCTAATCCCCTAGGGCTGATGTGTATATAAATATCACTCATATGCAAGCAATATTCTAACTGTTCTCTATTCGCAGTACCTACACACTTTTTGAATCCAACGTCATGTGTACGTCTCTTTCGTGCAATGACGAATGAGAAAATGGTTCAACTTGTACTCACTTGCAACTGATAAGATATATTACGTCATAGGTAACACGATAACATCGCTGGGATGTGAAATCGCAGCAAATAGATAAGTTAAACAAATACCAGATACGACTCGCAGGTTAAAACCGGTTTTCTTTAATATTATCTCCCATGTGATTTTTTTAAACTTGAGCAGATCAGTAAAACTAGTTTTCTATGCACGCGCTGCGAAGAGCTGCGAACATTTAATTCCATAACCTTGAAACATGAAATGATAGCCGCTGAACCGATTGCGGTCACATAAAGTTTATTGACGTTTATGCATTATACACACGCTCTACATGACCTAGAATATACCTACAAACTACCAGTAGTACCAATTAGCTTTCTTATCAACAATAATTCATCACCAAGCTTAAACTTCATCTTCTTGCGAGAGAACAAAACCGGTGATGAATTAATATAAATAATAGCTATCTGATTAATAACACCTTCATATACTGACACTGTCTTCCAACAAATAATGTCCCGGGAATCCAATTCAGTAATACTGGAAACGTCGGGCTACCTGAATTATGACGTTAACGAAAAAAAAANATAATGTCCCGGGAATCCAATTCAGTAATACTGGAAACGTCGGGCTACCTGAATTATGACGTTAACGAAAAAAAAATAATTCCAATCATCTACTTTCAGCCTTGGCAGTTATAAATTATATAGTAAATCTATATAAACATGTTTGGTAGTTACCTAAGTACATAATGTACCACAAGCGTTGGTTAAATTAAACTTTTGTTTACAGTTTGTCTATCAATTAAAATGTTTTTATATTATAAACTAATACAAACAGTGAGAAAATAGGTATATTGGTTATGCCTAGCAAAAAAGAATTCTCATGCAAAATGTTATTAAACTATGTGCTGCACGTATGCGGTGCGTTTTCCCTTTCATGTAATTTTGTAGACTTAGTTATGTTTTGTTTGCATGAGCTGGAGGAACAGACTGGAAGTAAAAATTTAGTACGTATTAGAATTATTTGGATGGAACCATGAATGGATTATAAAGGTTGCCTTTGTAATTGGTGTTTTTCTGTGAGCCCTGATGAACTTTCTTGCTTGTATTTTACCGAGCACGTTAGGTACATTAGTAGTAGGACAAAGGCTTGGACAAGGGGACAAGCTGGTGGCCATCTTGAATGATGTCTCGCAGCAACCTCCTAATCTGTCATTCCTCGCCGACATCGGCCATATTGTATTTCTCATCCAGCTCTTTTATTACTGGCTAACAGTGGCCATCTCGGATGTCCCTACTTCACTCTCTTGCAGTCTTTGTAGGGGTTTTCTCAGAGTCCTCCTGATCTCCTTTATTTTCTCATGCTCTATCATTCCTTCCTACCAGATGCCCCCACTTAATGCTCTTGCATTCTGTGAGGAGGGTTATCTCCATTTAGTGCCATAAACTGAAAAATTATCCTCAGTTGTTTTTACAGACGGACATCTTGATGCGACATCTTCGAGAACTTAGGGGGGNCATAAACTGAAAAATTATCCTCAGTTGTTTTTACAGACGGACATCTTGATGCGACATCTTCGAGAACTTAGGGGGGCTATGTCTGTCCACTTACGGACATTATTGTGTCTGCTACATGAATGCCCCTGTATTCTTGTTCGAAGCAATGTTGCGCAAGGTGCAGGTGGAGTTAGACTTTCGTGGCGACCAACAAGGATGTCCATGCCACATATGATGCCAGCAGGCTGTCTACCTTCCTCCAGTATTTAGATGTAAAGAACTTGTATGAATAGGCAATGTCCCTGCCACTGTAATACTGCAGTTTCAAATGGACTGGAACACACACACACACACACACATATATATATACACTTTATATCCGTGCCAAACGTTGAAGATGTTGGCTACATACTGGAGGCGGATGTAGAGTACCCTACCACACTCCACGAGGACCATAAAGACCTTCTGTTCCTGCTGGTGGATAAGTGTCCCCCAGGGTCCAAACAAGCCAAGCTCACGACCACCCTGAGACAAATATGTATTATATTGTACATTATTTTAATCTCAAGCAGGTATCGGGTCATGGGTTAAGGCTGAAGGCTACGAATCGCCTTCTACAATATAACCAGAAGGCATTGCTGAAGCCTTATATTGAACTTACTACGGGGAAATGCCAGGTGGTCACAAATGCCTTCGAGAAGTACTTATACAAGCTAATGAACAATGCTACATATGGTAAGCAAAAGGAGAATATTTATAAATGCCAGCAAATGGAACTTGTCTGCACTGAACCGTATGTGAAGAAGCTTATCGCCAAACTCAAATGCTGAACAATATTTGTTGAATCTCTATCGCTGGTAAAATTAAATCATGAACATATCGTATTTTATAAACCCATCTACGCTGGCTTCGCCATACTTTACCTGTCAAAAACTCTCATATACAGCTTCCACTATGGTATAATGAGGGCACGGTATGGTGATCATGAGACCCTTATATACACAGACACAAACTCTTTTGTGATGGAGATTGCCTGCCCCGACTTCTACAGGGACCTCGCCTCAGAACCGGCACTTATGGCCGAGTTCGACGCAAATGCCTACTCTCCCACTCATCCTTGCTACACGCTCGCCAATGCTATAGTTTTTGGCAAATTCAAGGATGAGTGCAGATGCAATGATATGATTGAGTTTGTCGGGCTGAGGGCGAAGATGTATGCTTATAAGTGTAAAGGTAAATTAGTGAAGCGAGCTAAAGGGATACAGAATAGCATCATACAATATAACAATACCATAGAATTTTATAAACTAATATTATTGAACCAGTAAGTAATGAGAGCACAGGTCCCTAGCATTAGGTCACACAATCACGACATATATACTGAATGCACTAACAAACTAGATTTTTCGTGGATGGATGACAAATGCAAGATCCTGGAGGATGCCATTCATACCGTCCCTTATGGCTGCCATGAATAATAATAATGTTTAGTAAATGCGCATTTCGGGCAGGCATGTATCATCATATATGTGTCTGTCCTTGGGAGAGTGAATGGGGTCGGGATTCATATTAAGAGGCAGTTCCTCACTCCGGGATCGTTGAAGCTGAAGTGCTTCCATGCCTCTATTACACAATGAATCATATGAGTGTGTGTTGCTTTATTCAATTTGTGTGTTTTTCCCAGCAGCATACTATAACATATTCAAGAGCCTTATTCATCTCGCCAGTTATGCTGTTGCTGTTGATGGATGGTAGCAGTATGTCCCGATGTCAGTGTGTACTGTTTCTGCAATCACTTGTGTGCATTCTTGTACACTGTTCAAGTAATGTATTTTTCTGGCATACTATAGCATATGCAAGAGCCATATTCATCTTGTTAGGTATGCTGGATTGCATCATGCTGTATCCCATGCAAGAGGTAACCGTATCTTGTCAACTGTGTTACCAGTATGTCCTGTGGTATAATTATGTACTGTTTTTTNTCCCATGCAAGAGGTAACCGTATCTTGTCAACTGTGTTACCAGTATGTCCTGTGGTATAATTATGTACTGTTTTTTTCAGCGGCATTCTGTAGCTAATGCAAGAGCCATATTTATCTTGTCAGGAGTGTTGCTGTTGGTGGATGGTGGTGCTGTTGAATGGTGGTATGCTGTAGCCCATGCAATAACTATCCTCATCTTGTCAGATATGTTACCGGTTTGGCATTATATGTGTTCTATTTCTCATTCTACAATCATTCATGTATGTACTTTCGTACAGGATTTGTCATCTACGTTGGGACTCCGACCTGGGGTTGTTAACGTGAAATTGTATTCATATCACATTAGCACTGTAGTAACTAGTGATCGCATCGTACTTGCTTTTATTCACTGGCTACTGCACTGTCCCCCCTTNTTCACATTAGCACTGTAGTAACTAGTGATCGCATCGTACTTGCTTTTATTCACTGGCTACTGCACTGTCCCCCCTTTTCTCTTCAGCTAACTCTACTGTTCTCTTCCCATTTGCTGTAGCCTGCCATGTGTTACTTTGTTTAGTTTCATTTTTTTAGGTGTGTAGTTTTTCCCTTTCTTGCATTGTAAGCAGCCAGTACAATATGCTTGCGGCACTGCTGGTGTTTCTTTTTCCTTATACTCAAACATTTTCACGACTTGTTTGCGTATAAGGAAAATAAATTCCGGTGGTGTTATTTCTAGCATAGTGTACTGCCTTAGTCCCAAGCCTGGGAGCCATCCGCATGGTTATGCCATGCGGGCAGTAAAGTGCACGGGAAAAACTGCGAGGGTGGTGAGAGCGAGAGCGACCATGCTGCTTCTGTGTAATTGGCTAACTAATATACTGCTAGTTGTTTTACAGAATGAAAATATTTCCTGCACATGTGCGAGTGCTGGCTACATAGTTGCCTGCGAAGCGAGGTAATGTGTAAAGTCAACTTCGCCTTAGATTGACATCGCGGGGCGGGAGGGGAAGGGAGGTGTTGGCGAGGGGAGAGAATGGACGAGAGGTAGGAACGAGACAGGGAGGGTTCACAATTAATATAATCTGGCATCCTGGCAGGGAGCCAGGAGGGATAGCTCGGAGAAAACCTCCTCCCACATGCAATGCAAGGATGTAAAGTGGGGACAACAAGAATGGACGAGAGGTAGTAAATAACCAGGATATGACCTGGCATCCTGGTGGGTGGAGATCCAGGAGGGATAGCATGNGAATGGACGAGAGGTAGTAAATAACCAGGATATGACCTGGCATCCTGGTGGGTGGAGATCCAGGAGGGATAGCATGAAGAAAACCTTCCCTTTCACAAAATGCAAGAGCATGAAGTGGGGACATTAAGAAGGCAACCATTGGCAAGGAATGACAGATCAGGATGTTGATGCATGACATCATCCAAGATGGCCGCTAGCTTGTCCCTTTGTNACCATTGGCAAGGAATGACAGATCAGGATGTTGATGCATGACATCATCCAAGATGGCCGCTAGCTTGTCCCTTTGTCCCCGCCAGGAAGCCAGGTGCACCATAAGAAACATTTCCCTACTACTAACATGTTACGTGCCACTCTATTCTCTGGGGGCCGCGGTGGTGTAGTGGTTAGACTACTCGCCTTCCACTAACGCGAACCGGGTTCGAATCTTGGCGGGATCGCTTCCGTTTTTTCGCATGTGGGAATCATGCCGGACGATGCCGCTGGTCGGGTGGTTTTCTCAGGGATCTCCCGTTTCTTGCGCCTTTACATTCCGGCGCTGCTCCATACTCACCTCACTCCACCCTCACCGGCTCTCATGACCTCGATGTTAAGAGCCGCCCAAATATCTCTACTCCTCTTTACTCTGTGTATGAGAGGCTCTAAGCATTACGAAAAGTTTTGAATAGAACGTTTACTTAAATTTTAAATGTGCGTGACGTTTACGAAAACACTAGTTGCCCAATTCATTAACATGGGATAAATTTTTAGGTACAAATAATTGTAACCAACAAATCTGTTTACAAGATAGGCAAACATATAAACATCAAAACCACTGAAAGAAATTTATCCAGCTGCTAGGAGCCGTATCCACAAAAAAAAAAAAAAAAGCAATAAAATTTTGTTTGGTCTTTAATACAACCTCTTTGCTGATGGCAGGTCTAGCTATTGAAAGGGTTGCTCGCATGCAAACAAGTAAGTAAAATATTGTCAGAAGCCTACAAGTAATCGATTGTCGATAGACCAACAGATAAGCTTCTGCGTTCTTTTTTCATGTTTGTTTAGTACGAAGGCAAAACGGAAGGCGAAAGATGATCGTGAAAAGGAGTTAATTTCGTCTTACGGAAGAGAGGACAATTAAGTTTTTTCTTTTCGAAAATCATTTTATGACTCACTGTAACTTAAAATAAATTTAAACAAANAAGAGAGGACAATTAAGTTTTTTCTTTTCGAAAATCATTTTATGACTCACTGTAACTTAAAATAAATTTAAACAAATATCCCGAGTCGCGAATGGGAACAGCCACGAATTTTGGAACCTTCCTTTTTGTACCTATTTTATCGTGATTGATACCGAACACAAAGCCACAGCAAGAAACGACGCACGTGAATAAAAATATTAATTAAATACATGCAACTGTACGTTAATTATTACAACATCGCTTCCAAAAGCAGGAAACATTCATGACTATGCACCTAAGCTGTTAAAATTTATCTAAACCGTAACAAATGTATACTTTCAGCAATCAACCATTTAAAGGCGCTTTAAAAAAGCCAGGCGATGTATTCAAATAAGAGTCCGATGAAATGCTGCATTTAGACAAATACGTCTCTGGTTCAAATCAGGTATAAGGTGTGGCTATGTTTGCCATATTTAATATTTAAACTGTAAAAATAAATGTAAATTTACACATAATTTTTTTTCTGTAATTTAGTATTTTAGTATGTGTAATTTTTGAAAACAACTGCAGTACGTGTAATTTGGCACAAATGTTCTTGAGATGTTTATCTAATGTTGGTGTTAATTTACACATTTTGAAGTATGTGCAAAAACACACCTCTCTGTATTAAAACATTAAATTATGTATTTTTACTGCTACAGAGTCGTTGTGTAAACACTCAATGTAGCGTAGTTGTATATTACATTGTGTAATTTTACAAAAACATAGTGTGTTAAATATTTCATTATATTCTGGAGTATCTATGAGCTTATATTTACACACACTTTTGGTAATTATAAATTTTTATGTGTAATATGCTAAAACGTGTACAGTATTTGTAATTTTTCTGTTATGTTCCTAGGAATACAAAGGTAACTACATGTAGTTGTTTAAAACATGCGATCTAGCGTTAGGGAGTAGAACTACTTCGAAATCCATTTGTGTGTTCAAAAGGAAAACTTAACTCCCACTGATGGGATACGCCGACTTTTGCATATAACTACGTATTCTATTATTAAAGCCAATTCTTAACCACATTCTTGAGGTAATTTTTTATACCTCTATTGAACTACCCAGTTACAAAACGGATTTAAATATTAACATGCAGTTGTAAAAGAACACATACTGATGGTAAAATTACTTAGTAAAGCAGTGTAAAATATACAGAAATTGTTTATTTACAATTATTTTGAATGTGTTTTACTATTTTGTAAGCTAAAAATGACATATACACTGTGGTGAAATAACATTTGCGATGTATGTGTAAATTTGCTTGCCGTGGAGAAAAAAGACACGAATGTTGCAGTTTTTTTCTGCTACACAGTAATTTTAATTATACACCTTTAAGTTTAGAATTAGTTCTACAATGTACATATTATTTTACTAATTTGTAGGATGGATTTAACTATGCGTAGAGTAAAAAAAAAACCTTCACATACGAAGGCGTAAAATTACACCGACTACAGTGGAAAAACTGCTGCCACCTGCATTATGTGTACAATTACACATTATTTTGTAGTGTACGTTTAGGTTAGTTGAGCACCTATGCTGCTAGCTGATTCATCAGTAGGCATAAAACGACGATGTTTAATATGTCAATTAATTTAGAATTGACAATAGTACTTGGGACAGAAAACAAAATCAGGCTACGGCAGATCGAGTAAAACATTTATGTTCAGTATTCTGGCAACACACATATTCTTTTGCTAATATCCACACAAAGCACAGAAATGCTATTTGTCTGACTACAACCTTGATAGGGATGTTGAAATTCAAGGTGATAAATAAAATTGAATAAGTTGCGCAGAGAAAGTAACAATTTCGTGAATTCACTAACGTGTAGGTCTGAGTCAGCCACTCGATGTCTCAGCTATTTTTTTGTTAATTTGGCTACTGCCCTAGTGAGTAGCCAGTTCTGTCTTTATGATGGTGAAAACGTGTCGGTTATCGTTTCACTGCAGGTTTGCTATTGGCCCATAGTCTTCTACGACGTGCCAAATAAACAGAGGGCCAGCTACATAAGTAAATGAAATGTAAAAAAATACATCTACCTCAGAATTTTTTTTTGCATTCGCTGCATAGCAATAAGGGCGACAATGACACGTGCGCCCAGCGCATTTTCGCTCATAGCCGCAAGGCGCTGAACCGGCACGCAGCACCTCAATTGGTACGATTTCCTGCTCAAATTATATTTGTAAAAGTGGATATTTAACACGTGCGATAAAAGACTAAATTTTTAAATACAACTGCACGGTTTTACTTTTCTCCTACCTCTGAAGGAAACTGCGCACGCAAGCTTTAAATACGCAATTAATTTTTATTACAATTTTTACATTTTTTAAAAGTCAATTTGATATGATTAAAACCAAACCGTTTGGGCTTAGTTAATTTTATTTTATTATTTTCTGACGAAATTGTTGTATTTCCAGGACATTTGTCTGCTGAGGTATGTGTAAACGTGCGAAAAACGAATGTACGGAAATATGTCCGGACTACGAACACTTAAGCCCAGGTCCGGTCTCAGACGTGTAAGGGCCGGACAAATGCGAGGGTTCAGTAAGCTTCAGTATATTTCATATTTATTTGCATACTCCAGCAGATATCGACAGCCTACTGGCTCCTAACTATTACAGCGAGAAACCGCGCTATGTTTAAAAAAAATCATTATTTTACGGAAAACAGTAACAAAGCACTGTAACATTATTTATAAACTAAGGGACACGTTGCATTTCCGTTAACAAATTTCCGTTAATTTCAAAAGAATTGCTGTGTTTTTACGGAACCTCTCCACAAATTTGGTAGTTAGATTTCTTGCATATACGGTTTAAAAAAACAGGAATAACGAAAACAATTCTTAAATTTTTTGTTGCCCAGCTGTTTTACTAACGATAAAAAGGAAATTTCAAAACTTACGATATTTCCTTCTGGGGCGAAATTTGAACATGAATCAAAACAATTTTGTGGTTGAAGGTCCTTACCACTCTCCTATTACCTCCTCATAACTATAATGGGTATAAAGAGCTTATTTCTGAAATTGTAACAAAGTATTTATATTTTCAGTTTCTAGCAATGTTGGGTGTTTTAAATGTTGATAGTGTTACAGGTGCTTGTAGCTAATTTACGATGTTTGAAGCATGAGCTTTACGTGGCGTGAAGGTCCTAATTTTCTGGAATCTACGATTTTCTGGAAACCATAATTATCTAGAAACCAAAACTTTCTGGTTACACTGACGCAGGAATCTTCGTGTATGTACTTCATTATTCGTTCCCGAAAACCGAAGATACAGGATATATTGTACATTTCCGTTTAAGTTTCCGTCAACGTACGGAATACAATTTTGACAGTGTGATTGGGCCTGCACTTTGATACGTGTGTGGTGCTGGCATAAAGTCTCCCAAACGGGGTTAAATAATGTGAGGACCAATTCCAACATTATTATAAAAAAAATAGGTAGAAGCCTGTTTTCAACTTAGCTTGTCCCCAAATTTATTCCAGAATTTTTCAGGTATCTACCAAAGTTTCGTTTCTTACAAGCCATTTTATTTATTGCATTACATGTTTTAAAAAAAAAAGTTACTGAAATAATTAACGATATGTTTAAAACAGTGTAACAAAAAATTTTTTATGTTTAATGGGGCTATACATGCACCCGGATTATCTCCTAAAATCATTTCAACAAAACTTACGACTGTCATTTCATTTNGCTATACATGCACCCGGATTATCTCCTAAAATCATTTCAACAAAACTTACGACTGTCATTTCATTTCGGTTAAAATTTAATGCTCTTTTGTTATGATACTACTGTATTTAGAAATCTTATCAGTCTAAAGACCTTTACAGACGGACAACAAATATCTTTTCAACTGCGTGCATAAAAAGATAAAAGTGCTACTGCGACCTGTAATCAGCAATTCATATTAATCATCTACAGCAGGAACGTATTAGAAATTGATTTATACTACAGCACAACATATGTAAACAATTTTACTTGTAAGGCCATATATATATATATATGGCCTGACTGCACGGGCCACTCCCACGAAAGGGAACAGTTCACCAAGCCATTTTATTTCATAAAGGTACATCAGATGAATGCGCAAAGGATCAACTACCGGGTGTGTTATTCATGAGGCAGCACACACCAACTTCGGATTCCAAAGCCGTCGTGTTTTTCTCCCTCTTGTCAGCGTCCCCGTCCCAGATCTNTATTTTGTAATACTCTGGTACATCTAATGCTGGGATTAGTGGCTAAACGAATGATTCAACGCTGAATGATTCAAACTATGAAATTCATGTATATAAACGCCAGTATGTTCGAAATTTCCTTACTATTATTTATATTGTAGATAGAAACGCTGCTGTGTAATAATTAATTGGTACTGGCTTTCGTGTAGAAAAGTTTTGAAAAGGAAACTGGTTTTAAAATTTTTACATAAAATGCGTTACTGAAAAAAAAAAATTACTCTTATTCATAAAAAAAAAAATTTATTGTCTCATTAACGGTTTAACTTACGCTAAAAGGAGATGGAAATCCTTGCAAGGCAAATAAAACGAAATGACCTTGAAATTTACCGGATGGACAATATATTTGTAACGAGAGATATCTTCAATACGAACATACTTTCTAAATTCAAATTTTATTCCGTTATAGCCAATTACAGTTTTATGAACTGGAATGGGCTAATTCGAAATAATATTTACTAAATAGCACACAATTATTTCGACTAGAAACGAACTGCAACACTAATGTCTGAGCACTAAGCAGCCGAGATTGCCGTAGCATTTTTAGCTTCATGTGGGAGAAGATTTAATTTCACCTCGAGCAGTTTCCAATGCGTACAGACTGATATTGACACACGCATCATGTACCCCACCACGGTACAATATTGCAGTTCCTACTTCGCGTAACAGTGGACTTAAAGTGGCGACGCTATAAAGTTATTTGTGGAAAACGCGTAGTAAAGTTATAAACACAGCACTAAACTTATCCCGCAAATTTTCACGAAAAATTTTCTACTGTGTTAGCAACCTGGAAATTTCTATAAAAAAATCTTCCCCAAGAGTTTTAATAGAATTCTTGCAATAAGCGAGATTTAGTGGAAATTATATTCCTGACTAGTATGAAGTGTTATTCCTTTCGAACGAAAACATATGGTGAGCATTTACACTAGTTGGATTTTAAAACGTCCATTTCAAACATACTTCAAAGCACGTCCAGTGTCGGGTATGCTGGCGCCATAATGCTGACTTCTGATGTACGTTTTCAAGAAGAAAATCTTTGAAAATGCTATACTTTAGAGCTTAAGCAATTTAACTCTCTCTGCTCTACAGAAAAAAAAATGGGTGCGTGTACTTATGTACGTGTGTTAGAAGTTATACTTATTTGGCGTGACTAAAATAAAATTTTATTACTTATGCAAATAATTTATGTAAGTAGGAAAAACTATAAAATGGCCGAGGAAATACATTAAATACATTTAATAAAGGTTTGATTAAAGAACATAATTAAAGTACCCTAAACGCGCATAAAGAAATATAACTTAATAAAATAATACTAACAAGAAATTAACCTCAAATAATTGAAAACGCTTTCAAAATATTATCACACAATTTTAGTCACAAACAAATTTTTCACGGCACAATGTAAGTAAAATTATTTAATAGGATACATATATTCACAATGAATTACTAATATAAATTAAATGTTTTTCAATTGGCTTATTACATGAACTGATTTGCTGTCGGTTTAAAATATAACCACGTGCTATGTTGTGTACCTTGCTTTTATATACAGCTAGACGATACGCGTATGCGCGTTGGGTCATACCCCTACCACGTTCACTGTCTAATTCATTACACTTTGCGCGCGCAACTTTCGTTGCACACTAAACTTTTACCCTCAACGTGCCAAAAATGCATAATATCAAAAATCTCAATTTTATCCTTTATGTCAAGCTTACCTTTCTGCAGCAACCAAATACCGCATATTAATATTTTAGGAATAAAAAAAAAGTAATAATTGGCAAAATGAAACGTTTCTGTTTTGAAAAGATGTCAGCAATCGTTATGGGACATTAACTGGTGAACCTATATGGAAAAATGTCCGCGCAATGGTAAAACCGCTCATAAGGTAACCACTTGCCTAAAGTTACCAAACAGTGCACAGAGCTTCGTTAATGAAAAGTTTTATTTAATTAAAAATCAGTTAGACATTGTAAAACGTTTGTCTGCATACTAATGCCTATTAAGAATCTCCTACACTTAACGCACGAGAAGTGTTATTTTTTATTTTCATGTCAGGTGTATTTCTCTGACAGTGAGTATATCATTACGGTCATTTAACGGATTATTCGACTTTTCTGATACAGAACAGCAGTAAATTGGACGCGCATCGCAAACTCGTCTTTGACTTTACACCATACAATATAAGCGTGAACGTAGGTGAAGTTTCTTAGAGGCGCGTTGCCGACGAAAGCACAGCACACCAGTTCAGTTTCTTGCACATTGAGACGACGAGACGTCTGTCACGCGTGGTAGTGTCGCACGAATTGCACCCGTGACTCTAAGCCTCGAAAAAGAATAACTCAAGTTAAGTGGACTGGTGCATCGTAATATGTATCTAAGAATGATGCGTCAACGAGATAACACTCGTACTTACTCTGTATAATTGTTTCCTTGATAATTCCGTACTTGCCTTTGCACTAGTGTATTGTACTACGATTATATGGGCAAGCCTGTATAGGATGATCACGGGCTTCATTTGACGGGTAGAACACATTCTTGTTCCACTGCCTGCATAAGTACTGACACAAATATGCAGAAAGTAAACAAAATTATATCCTTTCGCTTTGTATGCCTGAACAAAAAAAAAAAAGGATTTGATGCCCACAGCAAGCATACGTTCTACAACGAAGATTAATTTCCCGATGATTTATCCA
>NQII01009480.1:0-50563 GCA_002778355.1 Clitarchus hookeri | reverse complement strand
ACCTGGCTTCCGCACTGCTCGTGACGTCACACCCAGAGTTCTAAGAACCTTAGAGGTAAACCGCATTTCAAATGGTAAATAATTAACGGAGACTACGTTCCTGTCAAGAAAATACAACAAACTTTTCACAGAATTGCAAATGAAAAGTATATGATGCGTCTCGTAAAATGAATGACCCTACTTTTCAACTTATATTTATAAAGTAATAATATTTTTGCGAAATGTTTGTAGTTTTTATTAGTATAGAAGTTTTATTAAACAACTCCAAATCACAACATATTTCCTGTAAACTCACATCTGGTTTTATTATAATGAATGTTAGTTTCAACAGTTTCGTAATGCGATTAATAACAGTGACCATTGTAGAAAAAATTATTGCGTGCATAGGTGTTGCATATTATAGCAGAAAATGAATATGTTAGTTAACATATAATTCATTGCTGGCACGTATGTAAGTATGTTAGGTGCATGTGTCTGTTCTCTGTACAATTCTACACCGTTAAATAGATCAGGTTCAAATATGGCAGGTGTTCTCTTGAGTACCCGACAACTAAAAATACTGTGTAGGCCAAAATAGGTTCCTGCTCTTTACTGAGCCATAAACATGTCTACATGGATCCACTTTTGTAAGTCATTTTATATGATAGCGCTACATGAAGAAATAATGTTTTTATGTCATATCTCGGGAAACAATATACAGAATGTTACCAAACTCCCAAACAAGTAGCACTACGGTAGGCCACATTTTAATAAGTCAGACACTTGTCTTTAAAATATCGGCTACATAAACATTTTAACTTATTATGCTATATCTACGAGCCCGTGTAACCAATATAAACTCAACTTTGTATGACAGCAGTTTTTATTATAACCATTGAATGTGTCCAAACAGAGCCTTTTTCTTTCCACCTATTTTAAGATAGTCCCATATGAATAAATACAGTTTAATGTCTTATCTCAAAAAACAATAGAACCATGACTACCAAATTTGGCAGACAAATAATACTATAGTAGGCAAAATAAACTGGTAATATATTAGTGTACCAGACTTTCATTTTCAAAATGACAGCCATACATATATTTTAGTTTACTATGCTATATCAACGAGACCATGCAACGAATGTAAACTTAGCTTTTTATGCTGACACTATTACAATCATCAAACGTTTCTACACAGAGACTGCTGTTCGCCATTTTGAAAGATAGTGCTACATGAAGAAATAATGTTTTTATATAATATGTCGGAAACAACCAACCGATATCTACCAAATTTGGCAAACAAATATTACTGCAATATGTCATGAAGACTGAAATGTTTTAAAACGTCAAGTTATTTATTTAAAAAATATCGGACATATAACCTTTTCAGCATTCTTCTCTATATATACGGTACCATGTAACATGTTTTAACTGAACTTTGTGTAATGGCAGTATCTATTCATATATGAAATGACACTAATAGAAAAACTCTAATGGTCCGCCATTCTGGAAGATAGCACCACATGCTAGTTAGACTATTATGTTCTCACTCAGTAAACAATTAACTGATTCCCAACAAATTCATCGACAAATTATACTTTTGCAGTTCATCTTAATTTATATGACTAAAGGAGTTAGTCCCATAAAAGAAAAATAAAATTGTGTATATTTTTCTGTGGTACATCATTTATCGCAAACAATTTCAATCGAACTTCATACGTTAACAATATCTACGAGAATCTTCGAATTTGCTAATACACAAAGTTCGCCTCATGAAAAAATAAGGGTTTTAAGACATACGTTGGATAGCATATTTTTCACGCAAATATGTAGTGCTACGTTAGGGCTTGTGAAATTCATGTTGTAGGTCTGACAGGCGTGATACTTAAAGTCACTTTTATATAATAATTTAGATTCGGCGAAACCTAACCAATTTGTTAAGCTAACATAGAAGCCTAAATTATGCATACATTGAATTTTTTGCAGGCCTTTTTATAAGATATTACCAGGTCAGAAAATGATAATTGTGTGCGTTATTTCTGGAACTATTCAACTAATTTCCACCAGATGTCACACACNGTACCAGGTCAGAAAATGATAATTGTGTGCGTTATTTCTGGAACTATTCAACTAATTTCCACCAGATGTCAAACACCAGTAGTGCTACAGAATACCGACCATGCAAACTTACATTATTTAGGGTGTCGGACACAAACTTTCAAAATGGCGGTCATATTTAATTTATATATCTAGATCAGTTATATACTGTTGCGATAGAGTGAACATGCCTTAATAACGCGGCCTGCATGAACACGCCATCACTCATGAGCAATAATCAGGACAGCTATTTGCCGCAATCGGGACTCGCGTTACCCAAACCCCGGTAACCAGGAATCCCCTCTACCAGCCAGGGAGTGAGGCCATGTTGCGTTATGCCACGCCGATATGAGGGAAATGCAGAGCAGCGGCAGAGATCTGTCTCTACGTGACGTCGGCCGAGATGTACGTCACTAGAAGCCTGCTACGTCGACCGCCGTACCTCGTCGTACTTCATCAGTCTTCGGATACTTCCCAAGGCGGGACAGTTACAATATACTAACGTGGCTCTCAGTAAGGTAGTGGGTGTAGTTAACTTAGCAATGCTCCCCCGACCTTATAGTATTTTATGTACTCTCCAGATGTTTCATTGTATATTCATACAGTAACCTATATATTCATATATTTATTTAACCCGCATGCTCTACCATCATGGGATCCCCCCAACTTTAACAACCAGTGCAGTTGACCACAATGTAATCAAGGTATAATAAAACCTATAATGTAAATTACTATATAACATTTTAAAACACGCATAACTCTCAAACAATTTCACCAAATTCAACCAAACTTTGTACGTTAACAGTATAATTTTGAAGTACCATATAAAAAAATCTCTTTGTGGGTATTTTTGTACTATAGCGCAAAATTGTAAAATAAATATTTTTTGTTATATATTGGTGAAAGTAAACAAAGGTTTCCTGCCAAAATCTTCACACAGGCAGTGCTACGGTAGATCATGTAAACCTTATGATTAAAGCCGCTCAAGCACTTATTTTCAATATGACGGCCCAGTAGAATATATCTATTGTAAATTTTTAAAAATGCAACTGGTATGTCGTTTATCATAGAATGATTAAAGAAAATTATATATTGAGTAATTTTTTTCAGATATTTTCTCGCGACAAAACGTAGCCAATATCACCTTTCTGCCCTCGAACTACTTATGTGCAAGAAATAACGTCGATCTGTTGCTCGGTTGCAACGTTGCATTGTTGACGTTGCATTGTTATTCCGTTTGTGTACTTTTCCATTTTCCAATAAGAATTTTCCCGAAGGAACAAGACATTTTCTCGGGATAAAAAGTAGCCCATGTCACTTCCCGGCCCTCCAAATTTCTCTATGCAAAAAATCTAAATATATTAGCATAGCAAACCGCATGTAAAAAAAACCTTTAACTTATTATCTCCGATGCTTATACTCCGAATTCTACCTCCGTAATGCAGTTTGTTACTCTCTAGCTTACAATGAGAAGTTTCCTGGTTTTGAGTTTTTGGAATAGAACGTGTGTATCAATCGTCTCACTATTGTGGCATATGTTTCTATTCCGCTCTAACTCCTTCGCCACAGTTTGTCTTTAACCTAAAAGTATATTTTTTATTGCCATGTTATA
This sequence comes from Clitarchus hookeri, assembly GCA_002778355.1. Lineage (NCBI taxonomy): Eukaryota > Metazoa > Arthropoda > Insecta > Phasmatodea > Phasmatidae > Clitarchus > Clitarchus hookeri. The sequence goes on along the minus strand of NQII01009480.1, from coordinate 46,875 downwards.
GTTGTGAACTGTCCCATACGTTCTGGAAAATGTCGCTTGTAATGCATGATACAGATAAGTTGTTTAAAAGCCCAATATTAAATTTCATAAGAGAGCATAATCGCAATTGCGCTATATTTACGTTGAAGTAAATACATTTATCACATCGAAATACTGGGTTTCAGGTCACGCATATTTACTCAGAATATATGTCTTCTGAAGAGACCAATGTTTTGTACATCGCAGTGTCAAAACGTCTGTCATTTCTTAAATGCTTGGATAACGTCCTTGCATAGTATAACGTGTGCTCTGCGTGACATTCTGTACTGAAAAACTGGTATTTACTGTCGTATTTGTATAGATATTGCTTACCTTATTGCTACTGTGTATTTTGTGTTTTATAACGTGGCTTTTTTAATATAATGTTTGGTTTTGTAGGGTACACTAGAAAAATAATGTAATTATCCTTCTAACTTGATGAATTGAATACATTTTACGAAAGTTTGATACACTGAATAGCCAAAAAAAACTGGTATAGGCGTGCGTATGCAAATAACAGAGGTATGGAACCAATCAGAGTAACGCGATGCGTTCGGCAGCTAGATCGGTTACTGCTGCTCCAATGGCAGGTTATCAAGATTTAAGTGAGTTTGAACGTGGTGTTATAGTCGGCGCACGAGAGATGGGACATAGCATCCCCGAGGTAGCGATAACATTTTAATGTTCGCGTACGACCATTTCACGGGTTTACCGTGAATATCGGGAATCTGATAAAACATCACATCTTCGACATCGCTGCGGCCGGGATAAAGATCGTGTAAGAACGGGACAAACGACGACTGACGAGAATCATTAAACGGCACAGACGTGCAACCCTTTCTAAAATTGGCGCAGATTGGATTTGTGGACTGCCCTGCAGGATTCATGGTGTGAATTGCCTCCTACATACCTTCAGACATTAGTCCAGTCCATGCCACGCCGTCTTGCGGCACTTCAGCGTGCTCGTGGGAGGGGGGTGGGGGGTTCTACACGATATTAGGTAGGTGTACCAGTTTTTTTGGCTCTTCAGTATATTATGTATGTGTGTTTTGGTTGTTAGCTTCTGACATAGAAGGCAGCAAGATCAGATAATCGATTAAATTAATTTTAAAACTCGCAGGTTGCCATCACTTCCAAAGGATATTCGCCTCGTTCATAGAGAACGCTTTGTTACAAATAATAATGTGATAATTTCAAATACTTTGCGGGTAATTGGGAGGGCCTAAAATAGGATTAACTTCCTACGCAAACCCTATATATGGTAACAAAGGGAAAATATTGCGTGTCTGCAGTGCGGTACGTACGAAGTTAATTGTCAAATATATATTGTATGTCAGATTGTATTGAATGAGGTATCGCATGTCTTGCGAACAAGGGTATGAGATTGTTACACGACAGTCGATTGTGTCCATTACTGAAATAAAGTTAGGAACAGCGTTACTATGAGGGATGATAGTAGGGATGACAATTCGCGGAAAGAGTTCGTAAATATATTGTTACGAGACGCCTGAGGGGCCATATCCAAGTTTGTGAGGGATGCAGATCTTAATAATAATAAAATAGCAACATTCGTTTTTAATTTATTTACACAGCTGTTATTTACGGCCTTCATTTATCTAAACACACTATTACTCTATTTTTCTCAGTGAGCGCAATATTTAATGCCTGTCTCAACTGTAACTTAAGTTCTTCTCAATGTGTCTGTTTGGTTATAGTCAATAAAATCAAACTCATCTATAACACGTAGTCAGTCTGTCTGTTGCCATAGTTTCAAATGTCTTTCACTCAGGCATCCAGTCCAAAAGTCCAGCCTGCCGGTCGCGCCCTTCGCTGCACTGATAATGGCAGTCACAGATTTTGCTCTCGCTGGTCACTTACAGCACCACTCGTTGCTCTTCTAGCTCGTCGTCTATCGCTTAACTTCTCGCAATTGCCCAGACTCCCGGCTCTCACAAACTTCCGACTCGGAGACCCGACGCGCTTTTATAGTATTAGCAGTAAATATCTGGAATATCACCCGCACCCCTAGCCAAGCTGAGAGAGGCAAGAAGGATAAAAACAAAAGCATTATTCAGATATACGCAGAAATTTGTTCAGCCGAAGGTCAGGAGAGCGCAAGCCGCAAAAGGCTTATCGCTGCGCCACGCCCGGCGGCAAGCCTGTGTAAGCTGGTGTTTGTGTTTGCCGCCCGCTCTTGGGTTACATGCGTGACCTTCACACATTTCCGCTCTCGCGTGCGATGTGAAGCAGCGAGCACGTTAAATTATTATAAATGTGACGTTAATCTTACAAGAGCTTGGAACATTAGGTGCAGCAAAAAAGGATGTTCTGATATTTTCCTCGCTTGAGAGAGGAAATAAATTTGTCTTCCAAAAGAGTTCTGGGAGGTCCGATACAAGAGCTTAATGTTTAAAAAGGTGAAATTGTCAATATATGTAAATTTTTCCGGAAAAAATTAGACTGGCATACACTCCGATAAATAAAATGACAAGAAATTGTTTTAATTTGTTTAATAAAGGGTTGAAAACATTTAAACAAAGAAAGAGGTACGATGCGCAAGTACACCTGCTCACAATTAAAAAAATAAGAACAGATTCCAATCATTGTAGTCAGTATCTGCTCTTGAATATTTGGATCACAGTTTCTTGAAAAATAAAAATCAATAGTACTCTCACTCGAATAACAGAGCACTATTGATCTCTATGATTACATTATATGGTTACAATATTTATTTCGCCGAATTAAACTCCCCCCCCCCCCAATAACTTATCCAAGGGAATTCAAAATTGATGATTACTTATTTACAGTGAAAAGTAAACAAATTTTACTGAGAACATTATCACTACATCTATATAAATAAAAATTAAATGCTGTTCGTTGGTAAGCACATCACTTGAGAACGGCTGGACCGTTTTGGCTATATTTCGTTTTAAAATGTTCGTAATAGTCCAAATTAGGTTTTTATGGAAAGAAAAATTTGAAAAGTTTCCCGGAATATTTTCGAATTCAGGAAAAAGTGAACATCACAATCGATATGCGTAATTTTTTTTTGTTTTGTTTATAATTATGGAAAAGTTATCGGAAAAAAGAGGGAATAGGAAATATTTCTCAAAACTAATTCTAATTGTGATATTTAATTTACATTCGACATTAAAATTTAATTTCTTCAACCTTGGTTGGTTGTCTTTAGTCGTTCACGCTATGCGACATGATATGGTTGATTCAATTTTCTTTGCTTCTTCTTACTATTTTTTCACGATCTTCAGCTGTTTACAGTAAGTTGAATTGTGGTTATGTTTTTAGTTTATCACAATCTGTTCCGTCTTTTTTGTTGCATTGTTATTTTTCTTTAATTGAATTAAATTGATTCAGTTTAATTACATTATAATGCCGCCAATAAGACGGAGCAATTTAAGTCGCAGAACTCGCAATGCTACTAACTAAAGGAATTTTAGATCTAATCGAACTCCAGAGCAATGCGAAGAACGAAATGAAATTGAACGGAATCGATTGTCACAAATACGTTCAACACGTAATGGCGCCCGGCTTACGGTGAAAAAACTGAGAACAACGTCATAGAAAGCAACAATTCTTAGAGGAAAGTTTAAAGGAGAAGACGTTTTAATACCACGAATCCCAGTGATTCCGACCGACATGCCATTTGACTTTAAACGGTTGCAGTTTCCCGTGCGGCTAGCATTCGCAATGACTATAAACAAATCACAAGGGCAGTCATTAAATGTTGCGGCATTAACCTTGAAAATCCATGCTTCTCGCATGGTCAATTGTATGTCGCCTGTTGCCGTGTCGGAAAACCAGCAGCTTTGTTCGTTTAAGCACCAGACAACGAAACAAAAAAAAAGGTCGTGTATTACAAAGCATTGCAATGAAATGAATAGTGATGTCAAAGCAAACAACTCAAATTAAAGCGTTTCTTTATTTTGACCGTTTACTTGAAATTCCGATTTAATTCAATTGTAACTTAAATTTATGAAGAAAAGTAACCTTGGTTCCAAGTCGATATCATTCCAAGCACATAACACATTTTGAGATAGAATGTGAAATAAAATGAAAATTTTCCATTGGACAGGACGTCTGTCGGGCCAGCTTGTATACTATAAAAGTAAGTCCCTGACGCGCGTCTATCTGTATGTACGACTGCGCTAATCTCAAGAACCACTAAACGGATTTAGATGTGGTTTTTACTGTAATGATCAATATTTATCGCCTAAGGTTTGCGTGTATCAAAAATTGTCCTAGTACTTATAGGAGCTGAGCATTAATGGTATTAGTAAATCAAATCGGGGAAGAAAAAGGTTGGCGCCAGCGCGCTCTCGTGGAATACGCTGTCTAATCATTTAGAGATATAACAAAATAATGTAGGAAATAATTGTGTAAAATTAAATGATTTACAAAAAAGTCGGCGGCAGCATATATCTATCTTTAATAGATAAGTTGTAATAAGCGTATAAATAATTTAAATTACGCATTAAAAACAAACGTAAAATTCACTGTATTTTCTTAACATAAAGAAATAAAGTTAGATGTAGCGGTAATGTTGCCCTTGCCATTCGTAGCATCATCTGGCATCGCAGCCACTGTTTCTGAAGGAGGAAGAACGGCACATGCGACATTTAAACTTCTCCATAACGTTTGTGATGATGGTACAAGCGTATGTCACATTTCAAAACAAAGTAACACGTCCAAACTAATACAGAACTGTTCATTGATAGTTTGGGATGAAGCTACTTTGAAGCATAAAACGTCCATCGAAGCTCTGGATGGGACTATGCGTGATTTAAGAAACACAAACACACCTATAAGTGGTTGCACGGGTTTATTCTCAGGAGAGTTTCGTCAAATATTGCCGGTGGGGGCGAGAGGATCTAGAGCTTATGAAGTGAATGCATAATTAAACAGATCGTATCTTTGGCCCAACGTAACAAAACTAGCACTTATGACTTCAGAAGATAACAGCATGTTTGTTGACATGCTACTGAAAGTCGGAAATGGAGAACTTCTAATGGATTGTGGAAAAATTTCTCTCAATAATTATAAATGTGTTTCAGTCACCAACCACCAAAAACTGATACATAACTTATACCCAGAAATACACGACCTTTCAAATAAGACACTATCGTGGTTCAAAGAAAAAGCGATATTATCTCCTACTAATGAACAAGTCAAAAAAATTAATGATTTAATGCTCGCAAAATTCAACGCGCAATCACAAGTATATAACTCAGTAGATCCAGTACTCGACAGTGAAGAAGCTGTGCACTATCCCACAGAATTTTTTAATTCATTGAATTCTTCTGGAATGCCACCACACAACCTGATTTTAAAAGTTGGAACTCCCATAATTTTATTGTGAAATATTAATCCACCGAAATTATGCAGTGGGACTCGATTACAAATAAAAAGATAAAACAGTTATCTCATTGAAGGTACTATTCTAACTGGCTACGGTACTGGACAAACTGTTTTACTACCTAGAATACGAATGATTCCCTCGGATTTGCCTTTTAATTTTAAAAGAGTCCAAATTGCAATGCGAGTTTGTTTTGGTATGTCCATAAATAAGGCACAGGGTCAAACACTTAATGTGGCTGGAGTGGATTTGAGTGGAGCATGTTTTTCACACGGACAACTATACGTAGCTCTTTCGCGTGTCACGTCAAAGAGAAATCTTTTATTGCTGGCGGTCAGAGGCAAAACGATATATGTTGAATACAAAGAAATTTTCTAAACCACTATCATATAATATTGTTATATTAGAGATGTGTGAATGTGGATAAAGCGAAGNTTTGAGTGGAGCATGTTTTTCACACGGACAACTATACGTAGCTCTTTCGCGTGTCACGTCAAAGAGAAATCTTTTAGTGCTGGCGGTCGGAGGCAAAAAGATTAATGTTGAATACAAAGAAATTTTCTAAACCACTTTCATATAATATTGTTATATTAGAGATGTATGAATGTGGATAAAGCGAAGGAGGTAGGTATGTCAGGATCGTGGTAAATGGAGGTCCATACTCTCTGTCCACCCCTCTGGGAGACAGGCGTGACGTGTATGTAGGTTTGTATGTTGTATATGATAGTAGTTTACTAATTTACTATCATATAATATTGTAACTGTCTTTTCCCAACTAATTTATTAGTGTATTACTGTAAATACAAAATTTTACCCAGGCGAAGCTGGGCCGAGTTTATAGTTAGGTAATAAAACTAAAACTTTCTGTTAGAGACGTGTTTTCATACATTACTTTAAAATTCAGTTATTTTATTTTTTTTGCATTTAAAAAAAGTTATAATATTTATTTCCAAACCTCTTCGGTCATTGATTGTCATAACTTTCCTNTATTTTTTTTGCATTTAAAAAAAGTTATAATATTTATTTCCAAACCTCTTCGGTCATTGATTGTCATAACTTTCCTAATAGTTTTCATTATAATTCACGCTTATAACTGCATTTAAAGGCATGCACGTATGTATCCAATACAACCTTTTTTTAACCACCCATGTACGTTTTAGCAATTACAAAATGAGTTTTTTTTTTTTTAAGAGTTAAGGTTCTATTTACGAGTTGTTATACAGATTTTTACCTCACAACGACAAATAAATCACAATAATTAAATTCGAGACGGCTGAGCATACAAAAAACTATGGCTACCGCATAATTAACGTGGAAGATTGAGCAAGAGCTAAGCTGAACCTTGCCGCCGTTCTACCAGATTGTCAAAGCATGAACCGCTGTCCCGATTTTATTTCTCGTCTCCCTAACATGAAGTCTTTCAAGTTCGTAGCTCCAAAATGTTATTACTCGCAAAGGTGGGCTCAGAAACGTTAATTGAGATCTGAAATCTTCGAAGCGAAAAGGGATGTGAAGCACAAACGTGGAGGCAGGAAAAGTGACATAAGCAATATCATGTCGAATTTTATATCAGCGTGGAACTCTGGTGTTGGGAAAATCTTCACCCACAATAATTTAAAGACTTGCTCATTTTCTCAGGTTTGTTACTCGTTCTGCATTCGTGTCCCAGCTTCGACGGCCAAATAAAAGCGCGTTTGAATCGTTACATTTGTTGTGCAGCGTGACAACAAATATTATGCGAACTCTTATTTCGATCGTAAAGCTATGTAGAGTTTTTTTACTATTTTTAATAAAGTAAAAAGTTCAGAATACTCCATGAAAATCTTTCTTACATAAACTTGCAAAAAATATTTTACAAACGAACGTAACATCAGCTGATATATGTATATCAAATCAAAAATGCTGCATAAGTATACTTAACTCTTATACTGCAAAGAAAACGAAAAAATTAAAGGGACCGTACGCTGAGAAAAGGTTTTGTTGAATCAAAGATAGTTTTATTTTGGCGTAACAAATTTTATTGTTTGTACAGGGACAATAATTTATTATGTACTTTTTATTTGGCTGCCCTAAACAAAAATTTGTTTAGTGGAAATAAATATTTGTTTGACTCTTAGTATATTAAACTGTTTCGGTTAATATAAGGTAAACACTTTAAGCCTGACCGGGATTCGAACCTGCAGCGTTTTTACCCAAGAAGGTACGCCCTAGCATGCTCAGCTAAACTCACTCGTGATATAATTGGAATTCAATTACTAGACGACTTCACAAATAAATATTTCAAATTTTGAAACTTTACTTTATAGTTTCCTGTTGAAAGTTTTTTATCAGGATGTTTATACCATTATTAAGCATCAATAAATGCACTAACAAACATTAGTTCTATCCTAATAGTCACAAAAAATTCAAACCGTCTCTCGAGCTGTTATTTTTAACGAAGGCAATGGAATGATTGGCCAAACAAATAAACATAGCTGATTCTACTTAACATATTGTTCACAGTCTAATTTTATTTGACCCAACACAGAGGTGTGGTATATTCTAGTGTGCATTTCGCTAGACGAACAGAACTAAGTTTGTTGCTTTTCAAGATTTGTTCACTCAGAATATTTTGTTGGTGCAACTAAATATACTTCCGACCTTATAGAAACAAATATTTTGTTAGCTAGATCGAACACTTCTCTCAGGGTGTGTATACATGTAAGCTGATAACTTTGGTAGATCGAATAGAGATAAGAAATGCAAACGCGCGAACGAAAAAAGTTATATGCACGGAAACTGAACGATTTAACAGAGACAATACGGACACACAAGGCTTTCCGTCGAAAAAAAATGTGACGTTTCGTAAATTTGCATACTTTTCTGTCTCTAAGCACATGCACGGCCTGAAAAATAATTAATAAACACCGGAAATCTAGCTGATGTTACAACATGTGTTGTGTCTCCCATGCCACAGTCATTGCCAATCAAGCGCTATCTTCACTGGCTGCATATGAGTGGTTGCAATTGGCTGGGGTCAATCTTAGATGGTTTGTAGTTGTGTGTAATCTTATTTTGTTTTTTTTCTTTATTGAAATAAAAGTCTCTTTTAAGTGAAGATATAAAATTGCTATTTCTATTGTTTGCAGAAGAAATACATTTTGTATTGCTAGCTATAAACTTGGTTTTTATACAGGGATTTTTAATTCGATATCAGTGTACTTATTACCTGCTGGTGCAAGTATTTATTTTGCAATAATGTACTTAATCAAATCCGGAAATTTTTTATTCTCTGTTTGATTTCTGCGAGCTTCCTCATATCAACAACATATTCCTGTGAATAAAGTATTGGTTTGCCGTGGCCTGTTCAAAATTTGCTTGTAGTGGGAAGTGGTCGAAACCATTTCAAATAAGCATTTTTAGTGCACGAACAAAGAGCGTCGTTTAATACTTACTACTTAAAAGGAATACCCCGTTACCGTGGTATTATTTTTGGCATTTAATTCTATTTATATTAAGTCATCCCCTACACCTGCGAAGTAAAAAGTTTTTCAAATTTCGAAATAACTTTTTCCTAAAACGTTTGGGGGGAGGAAACGTTAAGCGAAAAATAATCGCACTGTAAAAGAAAGGTAAAGAAATTGAAATAAATTCTAAATGAGTTTTAGGTAACAATATGGTCTATGAGTCGTAAATTTTGGATGTTTATTTATTATGAAACTTTTAACAAAGCTAAAAGTGAGTATTTGTCTTCTCCTACAAACATGTAAGATAAGAATGAATAGTTTGTTCCAACAGTGTATTGATTTGAACAAATCACATAGCTAACGTCATTCAAACTTTTCGAGATTTGTATAATAAAGCAAAGAAATACAGGATGTGTATAAAATAATACCCTAACTTTAAAAGTTTATAATATAAAAACCAAAGAACCTACAACATTGACTGGCAAATCAAATACACCGTGGAACNTCTAACTTTAAAAGTTTATAATATAAAAACCAAAGAACCTACAACATTGACTGGCAAATCAAATACACCGTGGAACCCTAAAGTTTGTTTAACATAGGTTCAAAAATGTTCAATGTGACCACCACGAGCAGCCCCAACGATGTCTACGCGATAATCAAACTCGTTCCACACTCTTGTCAACATGTCCGGTGTTACGGTTTGGCTCGTTTTGAGGTCGTCAGTGTAAGCCGGCAATGGTGGACGAAACACTTGATCCTTTATGCATCCCCATAGAAAAAAATCGCACGGGGTAAGATCCGGGTTTCTTGGGGGCCAGCGATGAAAAGCCTGGGCACCAGCTGCTCATCTACCAATCCAGCGTTGCGTTAACGTCTCGTTCAGGTATCCACGAACAGCTAGGTGCCAATGAGGGGTGGCGCACCATTCTGCTGGAAAATGAATTCCCCGCCGCCTCTTCTAACAGAGGAAACAACCACTCTGCAAGCACGTCCAAATAAGGAATTCCAGTAACAGTGGGNTCTTCTAACAGAGGAAACAACCACTCTGCAAGCACGTCCAAATAAGGAATTCCAGTAACAGTGGGCTCGTGAAAAAATAAAGGACCAAAACAGTGTCTTTGGATACAGCGCAAAACACGTTCACTTTGTGGGAAGCGCGCTCGTGTTCGGTGGTTTCATGTGGAGGCACCTGACTCCATATCCGCACGTTGTGGCGGTTCACCTTGCCATTTGTATGGAACGTCGCTTTATCGCTAAAACTCAGCTTAGACATGACCTCGTTCTGGGCAAGAACTAACGCGCAGAAATTAAATCTCATTTCTTTATACCTTTCGGTATAAGCCTGTACAAGCTGTAACCTGTATGGTACAGCAATCTCTTTCGAAAACCCTGTCCATACCATCGATTGAGGGATTTGCATTTCCCAGCTAGCTTACCGAGTTGATTTTCACGGACTGCGAACGAACGCTTTTTGAATACGTTGCACATTGTCTTCGGACACGCATAGCCGCCCGGAACTTTTTACCTTTGCAAAGGCACCCTGTGTCACGGAACTGAGGAAACCGACATACGTTACTCCACCTAACGGGAGGACAACGTCTGTATTTGCGACGGAATTCACGTTGAATAGTCGTAACTGATTCACATTTAGCAAACTGAATAACACAGAACGCCTTCTGTTGTTCCGTCGCCATCGTGATGCGGATACACACAACACACGCACATAGTGCGACGACAGACGCTCCCAGTGTCATCTGTCGGCACATGAAGGAAACATCTGACCATCCCCTTCACATTGACGTTACGATTGCGAGCTCGCTACCCCATCGCCACATCAAACCGAGTGTTACAAACGCTATCCAAACCGTAACACCGGACATGATGACAAGAGCGTGGAACGAGTTTGATTATCTCGTAGATGTCGTTCGGGCCGCTCATGGTGGTCCCATTGAACATTTATGAATGTTTGGTAAACCAACTTCACGGTTCCACGGTTCATTTCATTGGTCAATCAAGGTTGTAGGTTTTTTTGGTTTTGATATTATAGACCTTTAAAGTTGGGGTATTCTTCTATACGCATTCTCTATATATACCTATATTATACCACGGTATTATCAATATAATTTCAAATTTCTAAAAGTCATTTATATGTATGTCTACAATTTAAATGTTTCATTTTTTTTTTACCGAGCAGTAATTTTTATAGAAAAAATGGAACTCCCAAGATGACGAAAGCAGATTTACTCTTAATGAAAGCGTATAGTGATACAGTAATATGTATATAATCTATAAGATTAGCTAGAAATATTTTTCGATAATCTTTAGTTAAACTATTTACACTGACTAAATTATATTTACACGAGAACTTTACTAGTGTACGTAAACCATAAGTATTTTATTTTTATACGTGTTAAGAAATAACATTTTATATCGACATACATTAAACTACATCATTATAATGCATATTACTAACACGCTTTCTCTCTGTCAATAAAAAAGGTTTTAACGGAGATTTTCATGGAAATGCATTACAAAGAGAGTATTTTTATAAAGTTGTAATCTTGAAGCAAGTTAAATCCGAAAACCACGCCATGTCATTAAATCCAAATTGAAAGATGAAAAGAGAAAAAACTTTTTACTCACAAAACCCCTAAATGCATAAAGTTACAAATTATACGGAATACAGTTGTGGAAGGATGGTGGGCTGACAAAAAGTAAAGCTGTGGGGTAAATAAAGAGAAAATGGCCATCGAAAAACACGTTTTCACGTCCACTTCCCACCTCTCCATCGTTATAATTGACCCGAACAAAAAAAAAACATTTTTTNGGAAAAACACGTTTTCACGTCCACTTCCCACCTCTCCATCGTTATAATTGACCCGAACAAAAAAAAAACATTTTTTACATTGGTTTCAGAAGGGGTGTAAAGACCATAAACAACTTGATAAAAAACAGCATCATGTAATACTCACCCGTACTCAAATAGAGATCCAAACCCCTCTAAATAAATGAATATCATGTCTGTTGCACCCAAAGACCGCTGGAATGGCAGAAGGGGAAGGGAACATCCGAATTAAGGACTTCCTTTTGGCGCCCATGCATCGTCTCAGGAGTTTTTACGTGGGGTAGAGAGCTAAGATCGAACAATGAGAGAATGCAAGAGTGGGTGAAACGGGAATAATCAGCACTCTGTTTGCGGAACAGGTGTGCAGACATTCGAGGCAATATAACCACTGTGACATGAACACTACGGTCGCGCCGGCCTAAGAACGGACCTGGCTCCACCTGCCCAAGTGAAAGAGAGAGAGACAGAATGACTTGCAAAGCACCAACTACAGGTAACTGGAAAGTGGGCAGACGAATATGCAGGCCTTCCTTCATCCACCTTCCGTACCACCGTAGTTCAATTGTTTCCTGTCCCGAGGAGAAGTGGTCCGACATTGGCAGATCTCCCAAGTCCTCAGTTACAGCGGCTCTACTATAGTAGTTCTGCAGGTCTTTGTATTCCAAACTACCATCGCCCTGTTGGCTCACAAAATGNTTACAGCGGCTCTACTATAGTAGTTCTGCAGGTCTTTGTATTCCAAACTACCATCGCCCTGTTGGCTCACAAAATGCCGTTCGAGACACTGTTTATTACTGGGAATATTTTTTGGTACTTTTCAAGAAAAATCTTTGAAAACCCAGTTGCCAAGAAAATCCTTTGCAGAACTACAAACCNTTTATTACTGGGAATATTTTTTGGTACTTTTCAAGAAAAATCTTTGAAAACCCAGTTGCCAAGAAAATCCTTTGCAGAACTACAAACCGTTTTCTTGTAAAATCTGCAAAACATATATTTGTAATATTACATATGATAGCCTTGTATTTCTACCTACATTATTGAGATGTTGAAATAAAATGACTGGTTTTCGTCTAAAAAACAAATGTGATGAAGGAATCACAGAGAATATACTGCTCACATATAGTTTAACGTATAACCAAATCCCGGATGCGATATTAAGTAAGAGTAGTTTCCATTTCATGCTGTACTCATAATAGCACATAAAGTGGAACAAAACACAATTCTTGTTTACATCATGCCTGTATGAAACAAACAAAAGGCATAAATGCAAAACAACCCAAACAAAGGAATATCGTCAGTTTCAATACCAACAACAATGGTCTTCTCAGATGCATTGACGAACTTCAATAACGTGCAGGACCCCCACGTTTCCCGAGGCACGCTTATATCCGACGAGGCTTACCAAGAACAAGATCTTTAAGCGTTTACCGAGGCAAATTGTCCCATTCCTCGAGTGCGGTTGTTTTTATGGGGGCGGTTCACTCCATAAAAATCGTCATTCTTACAGATCGTTACTTCTGCTGATACAAAATCGTAGAGGGTCTCGAAATGATGTCCTCCCCGCCTCTCCGCAAGCCAGTATATAAACCGGGCGACTTCCATGAAGCTTTCAGAAGTGAGAGAGCTCTGGGACGTGGAGGGTGTGTCACCCTGCTCCGGGAGGGGTCGTCGGCACTCGCGCGAGTGTGAGAGCCTCCCCACGACCAGATAATCCTGGGTCGGGCAGCTTGCTGCAGCGATGTTGCCAGACCTCCCTGTCCATGTTGCCAGACCTCACTGTCCATGACTGTCGCCCTTGTGCCACCCTCTCGTTCAGGCAGGCTGGTTTGGAGCGGTTTAGTTGCGTCGTTATCTAGTGTATTAATGCGGGTTTTTCCATGTTACGTGACTAATGCATTTTGCAGAAATGTTACAGGATGTTGGCAAAAAATTTACGAGAAACTTCGATGCTTGGAAATGCTGATTTAAATTAATTTCTCTCCTCACATGGAAATAAAATGATACCATAAAAAATTTAAATGGTAAACTGTTAATAGTTGCCAATAACAAACAACACTGTTTAAAGAAAATATGTTATAGATCTGAAAAAAAATATAAAAAGTGGCAAATCCAATTTATTTACAAATACTATAAAAATATAGCAATCAATATTTCGCTCATAACGAAAACACAATTACAATGAAGGTGCTTTATTGCGTGAAATTACCTCGTTATACAATGTTTAATGCCAAGTTTTATGTACGCATGAACACGAACTTATTTTAAACGAAATACCAACATTACTATATTTGAAATTCTGATTACAGTTTATTCCCGGTTTCTTCACGCTTTTTTAATTAAACCTTTAAAAAAGCACCCCATGTATGAGGTTGCCGATTGTTACCTTAATATCATTTATCATAAGCATTTCGTACTTGGATTAACATAAAAATAAATTTTTGTTATTAAAATTGAATTTATAATTATAATTTATCGATAAATGAAAATATTTAATCTATAATTAATATGAATAAACAGGGAGAAAGTAGGTGTGTTGGCAACACCATGTTAAAAATAGTTCCTATACAAAATATTATCACATAGAGATATTTGGGATAAAATATAATAAAAAAGCTTTATGCACAGTTCCATATTAGCACATATAAATGTTGTGTGTGTAAGCATTTTTCGGTAAATACTAATGTACTATGTACTAATAAAATCAGATAGACACCATTTTAACATGTCTATAACATTAACAATAATTATTCACCAAAAAACTATTTCACTTTTTTTTATGCAAGCCATTTCAATATACCGAAAGTTTAACTTTTATGACATAGGTTTACATATCTGGTAAAATGCATCCTTCCATCACCAGAGTATTTTTCCTTACTATAGTTCATTCACTGTCATTTCCAACTTTTTTTTAAAGCAGTGCCAAAGTTTTACTTCCGTGCCCACGCCGTCACCCACACAGGCACAAATATAATTAACTTATTATAAATGAAAACATGTTAATTGCAATTTATATAATTAGTAACAAAAGATAATTTAAAATAAAAAAAATTAGGTTACATGACAGTTTATTTTTTCAAACCAGGTAGTTTTCCCGTTAACATTATTTTGCACTGATGGATTTTTTTTTTTATTATTCTATTGATGTAAATTTGAAATGAAATGAAGAAATGCACATTAGCGATTTCTTTTCTACTGGCATAACCAAAACATAATTCTTATATTGATTTAGATTCATTATAATAAATATTAATATTGCAGCTAATACATAGACTGTTTTTATTTACTTACAGCAAAGTATCTTGGGCTTCGTTTACTTAGGTGTTGCGTCCTTGTTGTTTTACCTTGTGACACGGAGCCTTCTTTTCTTCTTCGCAAAAATAAAATTTTCGCTAAGGCATTTTTTATTTACCTTCTTACTGTGGTAAGAAGTTTTCCTTTTACCCACTATAGTTGTTACTAGCCACACACCTCACGTACGGATACGGCAAGGCTGCGCGCGCAAGCGGCCCGCCGGAGGACAGACTGGCTGCTGACAGCGCACTGCCTGCTCTCTGGCGGCCGGTTTCTCAACGTGAGGCGCGCTTCGCCATGAGTACCCGCAGTATTTCTAACGAACCTTCGAGAAAACTATTCAAGTACTAATTATCAAGGGCCAAAATTAAAGCGTAAACTAAACTTAACAGGTCTATCAAAAATAATTATTTAAATCTGTGTGTCATATCTTAAAACTTTAGTATTTTGTAAACTAGTCAAAAAATGCGTTATATGTTAAACATTAATTTTAATGTAGTTCCTTCAATGGCAGCATGACTTTCAGCACATAGAAGGAAAGAACATTCATCAAGTATTCATATAATAGATAAATCCTTATGTCCACATGTTAATAAGACGAGATTTGTTTGTAACAAATTGTGTTCACAGATCTTGTTTAGTGATATATATCAGTTTTTTTTTTTTTTAAATAGTTTCAGACAGTGTGTTTTCTTGTGAAAGTGAAAAAAAAAACAGAACAAAAACCCTGTAACTTATGTAGCAATGGATAAAATTCCGTCAACTTATTAAAGAGTTGCATTATCGCCAATAAAATAAACCATGAATCCACTGCCAAACTGTGTAACCCCTCCCCCCTTATGGCCTGGGGTGGAATCTAATTGTGCTTGTGTACCTGCAATGCACGTGTCACAGGAAGGGAAGACGCGAATGTGTATATCATTCATACGTAGTCACGATCCACTTCTACTATAAACATAATTATTACGCATCCCTTTGCGGAAAGGAATATGCCAAACTTGTTGTGAGCAGGGGAAATATGTTAAACTTTTGTGAGGAGTATACAATACACGAAAAAATAGTGACACCTTGACAGCACGGGGACTAGAACCTACTTTCTTTGCGTTACTATTCCAAGGCCCTTAACCACAAGACGATTTTAACTTACGAATAATAGCGTTAATTTTGTAGTGAAGATGGCAGTAAATACCTACGAAATATTAATGCAGTTATTCGGTTAAGTTTAGTTGAGTTGAAAGATTCGTAAGGCTCTTAGAAACGAGGTCTTGAGAGCCGATGCGGGTAAAATGAGGTGAAAATGGAGCAGCACCGGAATGCAAGGACGAGGGAAACGGGAGCTCCCCAAGAAAATCCACCAGCCAGCTGCATCGTCTGGCACGATTCCCACTTTCGAAAATCCGGGAGTGATCCGGCAGGGGACTGAGACCGGTTCACCTTGGTGGGAAGCGAGCAGTCTAACCACTCAACCACCGCGGCCCCCTATTCTGTTAAGAACAACGCATTTATTAAATTTTAAAGGTTCTGTGTAGGTATGAAACACTAACATTAACTGTTAATAAGTAATAGTGTAACGTGTTTTTAAAATTGTAGTCGGTTTATTATGATTATATGAGTTTTCAGTGTTGTACGTTATTTAAATTTTCAAGTGAGTGTTCGCCATTCTTTTTGAGGTCATGAATACGCGTCAGTAAGGTTCAATCATTTATTGAGCTATATTACAAACACGGCTATTTTAGTTTTACAAACGAGTAATTTTACAACAGAAATGTTTGTACTGTTAAAAACCTTTGTAAAATTACAAATAATTACTAAGTTAAAACTAAAATTTTTTGTAGTGTACGGTGGTTATTTGGCAATGTTCCAATAATATGTTTTTTCGTGCCTTAAATATAATACAATCCACTTTGTTCATTAATGTTATTTATTCTTCAAGTGCTGTGGACTTGTTATTATGTTTCAGCGAACGTCATAAAAACTGCCAGATGGGCAATGTTACATCTACAATGTCTTCAAAGTATTCGGACTTCGTAATATTACGGCAGTAGAGTGGGTGTTGCAGTTATATGCTCTACCAGTCTGTACGCATTTGGTGATTTCCTATGGGTAGGGGCAGTGATATTTCGCGAAAAGATTTCGAGATAAGATACAGTCCAAAGCACTGTAGGATCGTCCAGTTTCTTTGATTGGCTAAAAAATGTTCTGGCGCGTGTTAACAGTTTTCGCACGAATCACGAAGGTTCAGTGTCGGAGTTACTTAGTCCTGAGTGGCTTGGTCAAAGACGGACATGGCACCAGCAGCCAATGGTGGTGCAACAACTGCTGAGGTGTGTATATAGTATTGAAGTCTACTGTGTGCTCCGATTTGTACGCGAAAAGTCACTGGCCCTACCTATGGGTATGACAGTCTATCCACAGTGGAATTATTCGTCCCACAGAAGAAGGCCTGCGGTCGAGTGGCATCTGTGCAGTGTAAGCGCAGTGAAGTAGGGACTGCAGCTATTAGTGACAGACTCTACGTATGTGGCTGTTCTGATCGAGTGACTTCGATTAATAAATTTGTACTGCTACAACATTAACCAAGTCTCTTCCAAAAATGTACTCTTTGAATTTTTCACAGCCAAATCATACGCTCAACAATCCTTTTTCTATATGTGAATACCTTTACTGCACCTCACGTTTTGGACAGCCGTAGAGGCAGATCTATTGGATGACCATCTTGAATTAGAGTTGATAAATCACCTGTATGACGTGTTTTGCTGTTTCGTTTTATGCTTCTGTTAATATGGAAGTAACCTACTTTTTCTTAAAGTGAACTTTTACTTCTGTTTTAACTTCAAATTTCAGTATTTAATTTATAATTAATATGAATAGAAACATGGGAAAAAAATATATATTGGTAATGCCTGTTAAGAAATAGTTCTCATGCTAAATATGATTAAAGTGAGTGTGCAAGAATGCAGTGCATTGTCCTTATTGTGCAATTTTCTAGACTTAGTTGAGCTTTCTTTGCATGAGGCGAAGGAATAGTGGCAAAGTAGAACTTTTAGCAAGGCATTAGAAAAGTTGGAAGTAACCATAACATTGAATTCAGACGACGTAATATTAGGTTAACAGCACTCAAAGTGTTAGAGAAAACCCTCCGTCCACCGAAACGTCCGCCATGTTTCCCATATATGAAACTCCGCAGTGACCTCGCCGGGAATCGAGACTGAATCGCTGTGGCGAGAACCCGACGATTTGATCTATCGGCTGCAAAAGGCTCCAACTTGAAAATTCAGGCAAAGGTTCTCATTTCTTACCTAAAGACGTCAAATTGTATCTGCGCATACTGTAAACTAAGTTGAAAATGTTTTATTACTCTACGCATGACATTTATTATTTTCAATTTTCAATTAAGTTTAAATTCTTTCAGTAAGAAAGCCCATATATAAATAAACTTATAAATATATGTGTGTGGAGACTTGGCATTTATGGAATATTTAACAGACAAAAGTAGGAATATGGTGACCAAACAAATTGGCATAGAAGAGAAACGGCTAGTCGTCTAAATTTTTTTGTGGTCTGTGTGATAAATGCAATTTTTTTTTCTAGTTATCTTTTTGAGCATAACATATATCGGATGATCATTGCTTCTCGTAAACAAATGAAAATGTAACTCCAATAAATGTAAATGGAAACGTTAAACAGTAGGTTAAACGATCAAGGTATAGTTTATAAATATTTGTAAGTGGCACAAGTGTAATAAAGATGTTCAAAACGATTTCGAAATTTAAAAAATTGCAGTGCTGTTTTAAAGTGAGTGAGAAATATCCACACCATTCCGTAAACTGTTTTGACGTCTCCCGAACCAGGAGCTGGCATGTTCGACAGTATCTGCTTTTCTAGTTCAAAACTAAGCTAAGCTCTCTTTTAAAAACATTATCGCCATTATTTGCCAAATTGTTGAGATTTTTTATTTCTCATAAGAGTTTTCTACTTCCTCACTGGTATCCCTTAAAACCTGTTAGCTTTTATTCATTGGTCAGATACACTAAGACATATGTTCTCTTAATACTTTTTATGATGATGTTATAAGTAACTCATTTAAAATGTCGATTCAGACATTTCTGGAACATACTATAAAAACGTATTTTACCATTTTGGCAAAAACATTCCGAACTCGTGTTCTACAGTGTGTATCCAGGATCATCAAATTTATTAACATAAACTATGAGGAAAAAAGTAAATTAAAATTCACCAACTTTAAAGGTAGACAAGTAATTTCACAAATGTTCCGAATATTCATAACAATTTTTGTCATTTTCTTTTGTTAAAAATTTTACTATTCGTAAATATGAAAGGCTACACCTGAATAAGTACATTATTAACTACGGCTGTGTATAATGTAGGCCTGTGTTTTTGTGTATTATGGCAAACTTTCAGCAAAAAAAAAAAGAAAAATGATATTTCCTGGGATTTATGTTTTTAGTTATTCTGCAGACATTTGGGTGAAAATAATTTTTTTTTTCACCTCTGTATAGGAACAGCTAACGTGTTGTCCACACACATATATATATATATATATATATATATATATATATAGCTGCAAAAGTATAGGAGTCAAGGTGGATGTAGTTTCTGGTTGCAAATATTATTGACTTTAACATAAATTTGTTAGGGATTAAATATATGTATAAAGGCGTATGTTATACCAGAGTTTATGTAGGAGCCGTGAAGTGTGAATTCCTTCATTTGCGGAGAAAGTATCGATGAGACGACAGTGTAGGGCTGCCGGGAGTTTGTCTCCAGCAGCAAACAACAAACACAACTTTGGAGAGGCTGACTATGCCTCGGTAGTTGTCGGAACTCGGGGAGGATCCGGAGGACTGGGCTAATGCGCGAGACAAGCGTTCCTCTCGCTCTCCATCTCCATCCGCGGGGTTCTGGAAACTCCTCCGGCAGGAGGAGGCGGGCATTCCTTCGCTCCTCCGGAAGGAAGGGAGCTAGGTATGGGGGGGAGTGGACAAGTTTGAGCTCGGGCGAGAGGGACCGTGACGTGTTTCCGGCATGCTTGACCTCCCGGGAATTGCCGTGTCTGTGGCGAAGGCCTGATGAACCGAATGCTCTCCTCTCCCCTTCCGATCCACCCCCCCCCCCTTCACCAACGCCGGCGAGGGTGGAATCGTTTGCTCAGCCTGCCGGCCCTCCGGAATGCCAATTAGCCCGTGGCGGAGGGACCCGGGATATCTCTGGTGCGACGCGGGCCTTGCCCGATACTTAAACCGCTTTCCTTGGTCGATGGCATCGACCCGATACCGCGGGGGCAGTGCGCCGACGGCAAGATTTCTGAAAGAGATACGAGTAGGCGGTTCGGAAATGCATGGCGTTGGTTATATCGCAGATAGCTTATTCTTGGCAAATGTCGCAAAAAGAAAGATTTATCGGACATTTTAGCAACTGGTAGTGGCGCAGCATGCCAGAACAACGGTTTTGCTTCTCACCATTTCTTCATCATAACAAATTGTGATACTATGAAGAGTTAAAATTTACGTCAAAAGAAAAAACTCTACGGAAATTCACCACTCTTGGAAAATATTTGGCCTTACAAAGGCAAACAAATCTTTATAGAGCATTTTCGATTCTCAACTTTTATACTTTGGAATTTATTTACTTTTAACGTGAACTTAAAATTACAAGTAAGTATCAAGTGACTTTTTTTGTCACCGTATAAAATTTTTACATTAATTTTTTATGTGTATACGTTTAGAAGTAATATATATGTATGTATAAGATGTAACTGAAAATATAGTTTATTTTTCAAATGTGTGCTTATATAAATTCTTAGTATATTAGCGTGCTATAATGACTACTTAATTTCACTTGGTACTGTCGCTGAACGATTTTCCCGAGGTCAAACACAGTTCAGGGGCGGGATAATTTCTAAACAAGCAATTAGGTAAGTTTGACTTAATACGGTCGCTCGCCTAATTTTCGGCTATTTGGTATGCATACATAGTATTCATGCTTAGGTTAAATATTCTTCTGTATTAAAAGTATATGCTATGTTTTTTATTTTCGGAGAAGACAGAGTCCAGAATAAGTTGTTTGAACATTACTCAGTTTTGAGAACCGAATGGCGAAATGGTTCGCAGTTTGGTACAGTAAATTAATACATACGTATTTAGCCTCCTGGTGTAATATTACATCGTAAATCCCAGTCAACGACACTAAATCACAACCTCACAGTTGCCTCCAGGCCATCCAACAGGTTCATAATCTGGCACTTTTGTAAAATAAACGATACAATTTTAATCAAATACATAGTTCTGGAGAAGCAAGGAACTAATTGTCTATTATTTCGTGTATGATAAATGTTCTGTCCTGTCAACATAGGTGAAAATACCGACCACAGTGTAGAGCTTATGTTAATCTAATACATAACAGAATGTCATTAAACAAAAAAAAAAGTAACGCTAATTGCATTTAAAGCGAAAAAAATATATATTTACGGATACATAATACGCAATGTACAAAAGTTACATTCAATGCATTTTGCAAGCTTCATGGAGCACATAGATTAACAGCGAAAAAAAAGTTTAGCAATGCTGTAAAAATATTGCAATTAATTCACGTATGCGAACAATTTCACACCATACAGTTAACCACTGACACTAGAAAAACTTATGTGACCCAGAAACTTGCCTTTCCTACTACTAACAGTATTCTCCAACAAACTGATACAACGTTACTCCAGGCTATAACTGGGTAAACATTCTTCTACTGAAATAACGAGGACAAGTATTCAAATGAGAGTCATAGATTTCCGGTGTTATCTGCGCCGAAAGGAGAGTTTTAGTAGCTCAAAGCAGAAGCCGCTTTCGTAATAACGCAACAGTTCTCCACAATTTACCATAAAAGCAGCGATCTTGATCCCACGCAGTTACATATTAGAATCTTCAGCGAAATAAGCAACCCGTAAATAAGGACCATTTGCATGTCCCTCCTGCAAATCACCAACATTAACCCCTTTGAAATGTGCATTACCAAATATCATAATACATAAGGTTTTTCCGAATCCCCAATATGCGGTAGTGATGAAATGGCACTGCACTATATTTCCGCCACATCCCTATTATTCTCAGGGTTAAGCCGTAACGGTTTAAACCAGTACAATAAATTTTAATTACAGTGTCGTAAATATGGTAATTACAAAGACAAAATAACAACCATGAACATTGAAGCTCAGCAATGTATTCATTATTTTTAAAACTGTCAACATTCACATTATGAGCAAATAATCCTAACAATACCGTGGTGCATTTTTTTTTTTTTTTTTTTTTTTTTTTTTTTTTTTTTTTCGTTTTACAATCTCGCTGCCAACAGTGCAATGTGGGAAAACAGGTTACAATATTATAATTCTAGTTCGTACGCAATGTTGACCAGCTCGAGGATTCCAAGTAATCTCGACGTAAACCAAATGTCCGCACTAAATTTCAGATATTTTATTTAGGTAACTTGCAAGTTTTTACACTGATGTGGCCAGGGTACAACAATTGATAAGACCAAAGCATACCTTAAAATTATCACTTTGTTCTGCAGTTATGTAGTCCTAAAATAAAATAAAAACGCCGTAACCAAACCTATAATTCTAGCCAAATTACTCTTAGAACAAGTCTAGATCTGAGCGTAGTTATATTATATATTCTTAAATAATGATACACTGCCTGACAATTAAAATAGCGCACCACGATGAAACCATGCGACAACCACGAAATTATGTAAATAGCGCGAGTTCAGGCTGGTATGCACATTTTCTCACGTTGTTGCTTTTGTATTATTCACCAAAACTGTCAGTGG
Source organism: Clitarchus hookeri (assembly GCA_002778355.1). Classification (NCBI taxonomy): domain Eukaryota; kingdom Metazoa; phylum Arthropoda; class Insecta; order Phasmatodea; family Phasmatidae; genus Clitarchus; species Clitarchus hookeri. Next base: position 24,065 of record NQII01009480.1, on the reverse strand, counting down.
TGCTGCAAGTACCTACCAGCTGTCTAAGACACTGGCGTGAAGTCGAAGCCGCAACACCTCGAGAAGGAAGCGTGCAGAGTGAAGAAGAATGCAGGGAAGACGCGAAAGACGTCGATTTGCGCATTTGACGGACTTCGAGAGAGGACTCGTATTCGGGCTGAAAACCGCAGGGTGATCGCATCGCATTATATCGTCCGGACCATACTGTCCGATGTTGATGTTGTCAGGAGCAGTTGATACGCGAAGGCGCCCACACACGAAGGACCGGCTCTCAAGATGGACGCACGAGGTCAACTACTAGTCGAGAGGATCGACGGATCATTAGCCAGGCGTTGAGGGATCCCATGGCGACACAGTCCACGATATACTGGCCAGTGTTGGGGCTCCTGCGTGCCCTCGAACCATTCCCCGCCGCGCCATGGAGACGATTCTGCGATTCCGATTCCCATTAAGTGCGCTGCCGATGCAACAGCGGGCGCTCCTTTTTCCAGTGGTGCCAGTCCATAGCAGTGTAAAACGCCACACACTGACGACATGTAGTGTTCAGTGATGAGTGCCACTTCGTTTAAGAGGACTGATCATCACTGCGCCCAGGCGTGCAGGGTCTCTGGTGAACGTCACAATCTTAATCTCGCTATCCAGCGGAACATTCTCCCATGGCCGGCATTAAGGCCTGGGGATCCAAAGCTCTCTTCGTATTACGCGGGACACTGATGGCCAAGCGGAATGTTGATAAGATCGTACGCCCCCATCTGCTCCCATTTCTGGCCCGGATTCCAGGTGCGATATTCCAACTGGATGATCCTTGACCGCACATGCCCAGGATTTCCTCCGTCATTTCCAAACACCACCGTGGCCTGCCTGCACCCCTGACATGCCACCAATCCAGCATGTGCGGGACTGGTTGAAACGCCCAGCTGCAGCCGTGGCACAGTATCCGGGACTTGGTACATACACGTTCTCCAACAATTGTCGGCCCGTCTGCCTCAGGACAACTTCCGGCTTCTGCTGGACTCCATGCCAGACCATGTTGCAGCGTGTATCGCCGTGCAGGGGGGCGCAACGCATTAGTATATATGATCTAACGGCGTACCAAAGAGTCATTTGTACTGATGCTCTGTTATCATGTGTCTTACGCATCAGTAGCACTACCTCTATAAAATTTCAGTATCATCCAATTCATCTTTCTGTGTACGCTAATTTTACTGTCCAGCAGTGTATTATTACATGGCACATAAAATAGTTGGCTTAAGCTCAAGATGCCAGGAAAACGAACTCAAATTTTATTTCAGCACTTAGAATCAAAGCAGGCATGGAAAACTAAACAAACTGTAACTACCACGAGGCACGCCAACTGCTTATGATTAAATTTTGATAATGAATTTAAATAAGCCATTGCCGACGGTTAATTACNACCACGAGGCACGCCAACTGCTTATGATTAAATTTTGATAATGAATTTAAATAAGCCATTGCCGACGGTTAATTACACGAAATTGAATAAAAATGTTACAAGGCTACGATTCTATAAAAATATTACACATTACCTAGTCTTATAAAAGTATTGAAACACAAACGAATCTAAAATATAAACCCTAAAATACACCACATCTGCGCAAAATCATATCATGTCGTTTCAGAATGCCACAACTTCGAAATGAAGAATGACAAATATGCAGACACGTCTACTGTAATCCATTCAAGGTTGCTTCACACTTTATTGAAACCCTGCTAATGTTCTAATTCCAGAAAGTTCCTCCGCCTCTTGAAAACTAAGCTTAACTAAGTCTAGAAAATTACACGAAAGGACAACGCGCCGAATTCGTGTGCACTCAGTTGTAAGAATATTTTGCAAGAGAACTATTTCTTACTAGGCGCTAGCAACACATATGTTTTCTCACTGTTTTTAATCGTGTTTGCAATTAATTAAAAATTATAATTTATAAATGAACGTAGGTAAAATTTCAATTTAACAAAACATAAGACACTTTCATGTTAACAGGGTTATAAAAAGATTGTGATACATGGTATATTTAGAAAATAACAGAACACGTAATAAATGGAATGGTTTTCCAAAGGTTATATAAAAAAAAGTGTGAAGAAACCGCGAATAGTCTTTACGCCTACTATCATCTGGAGATTTAACAGGTGTTCTCAAAAACGGTTTTAAAAAATTAAACCTTGCTTTTATCTGTTTTTATCTCAATTAAATACAATGATGTGCTGAAGGGTTTAATTGTTTTTGGTGTCATAAATAGTAAATATAATACTAAAAATAGCAGAAAATTTCTTGTCTTCTTTACAACGAAAGTCGAAATATTGCGTTCGTGTAACGCGGCGGCCTAAATTATGATATGTCGAGCCTAACTTTTGGAATTACCCAAAATGTGTGAAAATTAAGTTTGTTGGCCAGTCTATCTGAGCCAATTGTAATAACAATTTGCAATATCTGCGAAAGGTAATATCAAAACTACGAACTTATATAATACTTCTCATTTATTTTGCGCTGTTAGTTAATCATCGTTTACCGCAAAAAAGAAGTGATTAAAAGACGAAATAATTACTCTTTTATTACATACACTATAAACTTTCATGATTAAAAAAAATTCAGCGAATTTTGATAAAAATATTCTGTATTAACACGAGTATTTTAATATAGGCTATTAATTACAAGAAACCTTTGAAACCGTATTTCAACAACTGTTTTAGGTTTTTAAATGAATAGCTTCTGAGTTATTACATGTGAGTGGTTTTATTAAAACACAATTTTATTAAAATATCAAATCGATGATTTATCTCTTTTTGAACCAAATTGTAACTGAAGCTCTGAATAAATCTATAATGTAAATTATATTATAGAAGTTTTCTGTTTGATCCTTTTCATAGTCAAACTTTAAAATGCATGATGATATACATATAACCTTGAAAGAACATGTTTGGAAATTTTCTTTGTAGAAGGATTATTCAGAGTTGAAATATAATGGTTCCGGGCTTTATTATTAGACGTATATATGAAAGGAGTTCCCAGACTATTATTTATCTCGCTGAAGCTTACCTTTTTTTTAGACTCTGCGTAGTGGCGAATAGGGGATTCGGGAACAGATAGCACCATGAAATGGGAGAGGAAATTTCCTGTGTCGCGAGGCGAGAAATTCGTCGGGACCAGGGCGATTATTTGGGAATTGCTGACGCGGGAGTGAACCCAGGGATCATTACGAGCGGGACAGTTAGCCCCACCTTGTAACGACACCTACGGTCACGTCAGCAAAGCGTGAGGTGCGAGCAGTATTGGCACCGAGCAGTCTAGACTTCTAGCCATTCGGTAGCTACGTGGGGGTGACGTGAGTTCTCTAAGGACTCTGGACTCCCGGCGTGTTCCTGGTAAAGGGTACCAACCTACCAGCAAGGAATAATTGGCTTACGGTAAATCTGTAGTTACCAATTTCGTTAACGTCTCAAGACCATGTCTGGTTATAAAGAAGCATTTCAACGGGCAATATGCATTATCGGGTAGATGAATTTCTCGCAAAAGAGATACGTTACAGTAGGATTTTATTACAATCGATGAAAGACAGTGAATTCATTTACAGATGCCACTTTGTAATTTTTTCGATTTCCTTGCGGTAATTACGCAGAAAATCACCAAAACTTATATTTTAAACCGTTTTCACAATTTTTGTTTTCTCTTTGACTATATTAAATAGGACAAAAGTAAAATGTGGCGGCGGGAGATACATTTTTTTTCTTTTCATCTTTCCTGGAAATAAATCGTACTCACATACCACTGACGTACTGAGATACGCTTATACGCACAAACAATACATACTTGAAAATTACTAACAAAATATTTCACCCAATTTAACATCCAGTTTTGAAAGTATCAAACATTTACTAAGGCATTATTTGTATTTGTGATTAAAAGTCGACACTATCTAACCATTATAATTTCGTAGCCGAAACTTTCGTCATGGGATTCGTGAAAAACATAGTAAACCTTTTCGTGCGTGTTTGTCTGTGACACGCTGAAGAGAGTTCATACTAACTTTTTCAACTTTCACACAAGTTATGCCTTTCATGTCACACATAATTGAACAGACAGATGTCATTGTATTATATTGTCCAAGGACGCCTGAGAGGCGTGCCTAAATTCGCGAGGGGTGAAGGACTTAATAAAAAATGAACTAAATCCGATTTTTTATTTACTGACACGGCTTTTAATTACAGCATTAAATTATATATAATGTATATTTCAACTGTAATTAACATCCGTCGTAACGTTTCTGTTTGGCTACAAATCCATACTCATCATTAGCACGTGTTCAGTCTGTCTGTCGCCATCATTTGTAATGTCTTTAACTCACGCATCCAGTCCAATGGTCCAGTCTGCCAGTCGCACTCTTTGCTGCACCGATGCTCGCAGTCGCAGATTTTCCTGCCGCTGGTCACTTATCTCGCTACGTGCTTCCTCTTCTCGCTAGTCTTCCTTCGCTCGATGCAGCAGTCACTTTCTATTAAACAACTCTACTCAACTCAACTAACTCAACTCAACTCTCGGCCTGGAGGGAGGTCCGTCGCACTATCCATACTCTGCTGGTCTTTACCTGGAAAGTTCGACGCACCCCGAGTCATGCTGACAGAAACAAGGGCAATGAACAATTAGAAATTCCTTCAGATAAAAGCAGAAAATCAATACGGCCAAGGTCAGCAGCGCGCGCCGCAAAAAGGTATTATCGTGTCGTCTGACTTTTTTTTGTAGCAGATACGTAGCTCTTGGTTCTACTGACTTGCTGCCGCTATAATATAACTGATCTGTCCTTCACTTTCACTAGCTCGCGTGGGATGCGAAGCAACGAGCACGAAATATATATACAGAACAAAGAATATAATTTTTAAAGTTTTAATAAAAAATATCTTGCTTAGAATTGCATACTCCGCTGGCCGCTGAAACACTTATAGAAATTATGTTAGTACAACAATAATTCGTCCTGCCAGGTACACGTCGAAATATAAGTACCGGAGACTGATGCATGCAAAATTAATTAACTTTTGTTAAATAACGAAGGAAAAAAGTAGTCTCTTGCTTCTTACAAACGAGTCTAAATACCTTAATATCTGTCTTTAAAAAATAATTTTGAGACAAGCTTTAATAAACCTCTTCGTATGATTTGTAGTCAAGTGCTACAGATGTCCTTTTCGTGATGCCTCGCGGCCGCTCAAAAACAGAGAGGTTCCTCCCTTTGTTATGCAACGTCGTCAGATGCCACGAGTCATGCTCGTGCGAAACCGACACGAATTACCATTTGTTAGCATTCCGCGAGGAGGCGGCGTAACTGCTGTTGTCTTATGAATAATTCAAGCCGCCTGTCTTCAGATGTTCTGGCGTGTAGCTGATGTCAACAAGGATTCCGGAATGCCCGATGTGGGCTGCGGGGGCATTGCATATTAAGGCGTCTTCGTCAACTCAGCCGTTATTCGCTCGGACGGAAATTTGCAGAATTATAACGTGAGTTTTAGTGTTAGGAAAATGCACTAAAATAAAATAGTCATGATTATAACAAAGGGGAACATCTTTATTCGTGAGACCTTACTGCTCAATAAACTAGAATCAAACGTTCATAAATCCCGAAAGCATGAAAGTTGCCTGCAGTAAGAGAGACACCAACCTTGTTATTTTCATTACGGTGGAAGATATTAATGTGAGTTTCATCTTGCGTTGAATATTCCGATACCGTAGAACTATTAGGAGAATATTGTAATTGAATTTATCTTAGTTCCTGACATTTTACAAATGTACAATTTAAAATGTCGATTTTCAACGGCTGAGATCTACCTTAATGATCAGTTTAGGTATGAAGTAGCCCATATATTTCTCAACTGACGTTGCATTATTTATTTATTTAGCGTATTGCACACGCGTATCATGATATCTTTGTACTAGTTGGATATATTATGAGTGATAGGTAATCGTACAAAGTAATCACAACAAATCATATAATACCTGTTACAAGAAAACATCTAGGTTACTAAACGTATTCCACCAGTGTTGGACTGAGTGACTGAGAGAGTGAGTGAAAAGATTTGGGCGGCTCTCAAGACCCCCTCTTTAGAGCCGATAAAGGTGAAGTGAGAATGAAAGGGCGAGGGAAACTGGAGAAGCTCGATAAAAACCCGCCGGCCAGCTGCATTGTCCGGCACCATTCCCACTTGCGAAAATCCGGAGTGAAACAGCCGGGGATTGAATCACGTTCCCCTTGGTAGGAGGCGAGCGGTCTAACCGCTCATCCACCGAGGCCCCATCCGTGTGGGAGTCACATAGAGGAAATCGTTAGGGTTCCCTTTATAGGCAGTCAATGCACGTTATTGGGTAAACAGTTTGCTTATCATCACAACGGTCACATCGAGGCGACAATATTTTTCCCCATCTGCATCTACCGTGCTCTGTGCGAATTCTGTTAAGAGTTTCCCCAAGTTTTTTGGGATAATTCAAATCCTGTTTTTTTTCCTTCATGCAAGGTTTTTTTGCGGTGTTGAACTTGCAATTTTCTGTCCATGCTTGTGTCAATTTGGTATAAGGAATTGCCNTCTAGCCATTCGGTAGCTACGTGGGGGTGACGTGAGTTCTGTAAGGACTCTGGACTCCCGGCGTGTTCCTGGTAAATGGTTCCAACCTACCAGCAAGGAATAATTGGCTTACGGTAAATCTGTAGTTACCAATTTCTTTAACGTCTCAAGACCATGTCTGGTTATAAAGAAGCATTTCAACGGGCAATATGCATTATCGGGTAGATGAATTTCTCGCAAAAGAGATACGTTACAGTAGGATTTTATTACAATCTATGAAAGACAGTGAATTCATTTACAGATGCCACTTTGTAATTTTTTCGATTTCCTTGCGGTAATTACGCAGGATTTTTCTCTTTGACTATATTAAATAGGACAAAAGTAAAATGTGGCGGCGGGAGATAAATTTTTTTCTTTTCATCTTTCCTGGAAATAAATCGTATTTACATACCACTGACGTACTGAGATACGCTTATACGCACAAACAATACATACTTGAATTTTACTAACAAAATATTTCACCCAATTTAACATCCAGTTTTGAAAGTATCAAACATTTACTAAGGCATTATTTGTATTTGTGATTAAAAGTCGACACTATCTAACCATTATAATTTCGTAGCCGAAACTTTCGTCATGGGATTCGTGAAAAACATAGTAAACCTTTTCGTACGTGTTTGTCTATGACACGCTGAAGCGAGTTCATAATATCTTTTTCAACTTTCACACAAGTTATGCCTTTCATGTCACACATAATTGAACTTTATTTTCACAGGATATATATATATATAGTCTGCAAAAAAAAAAAGACAGATGTCATTGTATTATATTGTCCAAGGACGCCTGAGAGGCGTGCCTAAATTCGCGAGGGGTGAAGGACTTAATAAAAAATGAACTAAATCCGATTTTTTATTTACTGACACGGCTTTTAATTACAGCATTAAATTATATATAATGTATATTTCAACTGTAATTAACATCCGTCGTAACGTTTCTGTTTGGCTACAAATCCATACTCATCATTAGCACGTGTTCAGTCTGTCTGTCGCCATCATTTGNGTCGTAACGTTTCTGTTTGGCTACAAATCCATACTCATCATTAGCACGTGTTCAGTCTGTCTGTCGCCATCATTTGTAATGTCTTTAACTCACGCATCCAGTCCAATGGTCCAGTCTGCCAGTCGCACTCTTTGCTGCACCGATGCTCGCAGTCGCAGATTTTCCTGCCGCTGGTCACTTATCTCGCTACGTGCTTCCTCTTCTCGCTAGTCTTCCTTCGCTCGATGCAGCAGTCACTTTCTATTAAACAACTCTACTCAACTCAACTAACTCAACTCAACTCTCGGCCTGGAGGGAGGTCCGTCGCACTATCCATACTCTGCTGGTCTTTACCTGGAAAGTTCGACGCACCCCGAGTCATGCTGACAGAAACAAGGGCAATGAACAATTAGAAATTCCTNGGTCTTTACCTGGAAAGTTCGACGCACCCCGAGTCATGCTGACAGAAACAAGGGCAATGAACAATTAGAAATTCCTCCAGATAAAAGCAGAAAATCAATACGGCCAAGGTCAGCAGCGCGCGCCGCAAAAAGGTATTATCGTGTCGTCTGACTTTTTTTTGTAGCAGATACGTAGCTCTTCGTTCTACTGACTTGCTGCCGCTATAATATAACTGATCTGTCCTTCACTTTCACTCGCTCGCGTGGGATGCGAAGCAACGAGCACGAAATATATATACAGAATAAAGAATATAATTTTTAAAGTTTTAATAAAAAATATCTTGCTTAGAATTGCATACTCCGCTGGTCGCTGAAACACTTATAGAAATTATGTTAGTACAACAATAATTCGTCCTGCCAGGTACACGTCGAAATATAAGTAACGGAGACTGGGGCATGCAAAATTCATTAACTTTTGTTAAATAATGAAGGGAAAAAGTAGTCTCTTGCTTCTTACAAACGAGTCTAAATACCTTAATATCTGTCTTTAAAAAATAATTTCAAGACAAGCTTTAATAAACCACTTCGTATGATTTGTAGTCAAGTGCTACAGATGTCCTGTTCGTGATGCCTCGCGGCCGCTCAAAAACAGAGAGGTTCATCCCTTTGTTATGCAACGTCGTCAGATGCCACGAGTCATGCTCGTGCGAAACCGAAACGAATTACCATTTGTTAGCATTCCGCGAGGAGGCGGCGTAACTGCTGTTGTCTTATGAATAATTCAAGCCGCCTGTCTTCAGATGTTCTGGCGTGTAGCTGATGTCAACAAGGATTCCGGAATGCCCGATGTGGGATGCGGGGGCATTGCATATTAAGGCGTCTTCGTCAACTCAGACGTTATTCGCTCGGACGGAAATTTGCAGAATTATAACGTGAGTTTTAGTGTTAGGAAAATGCACTAAAATAAAATAGTCATAATTATAACGAAGTGGAACATCTTTATTCGTGAGACCTTACTGCTCAATAAACTAGAATCAAACGTTCATAAATCCCGAAAGCATGAAAGTTGCCTGCAATAAGAGAGACACCAACCTTGTTATTTTCATTACGGTGGAAGATATTAATGTGAGTTTTTCATCTTGCGATGAATATTCCGATACCGTAGAACAATTAGGAGAATATTGTAATTTAATTTATCTTAGTTTCTGACATTTTACAAATGTACAGTTTAAAATGTCGATTTTCAACGGCTCAGATCTACCTTAATGATCAGTTTAGGTATGAAGTAGCCCATTTATTTCTCAACTGACGTATAATTAATTTATTTAGCGTATTGCACAAGCGTATAGATATATCTTTGTACTAGTTGGATATATTATGAGTGATAGGTAATCGTACAAAGTAATCACAACAAATCATATAATAACTGTTACAAGAAAACATCTAGGTTACTAAATGTATTCCACCAGTGTTGGACTGAGTGAGTGAGAGAGTGAGTGAAAAGATTTGGGCGGCTCTCAAGACCCCCTCTTTAGAGCCGATAAAGGTGAAGTGAGAATGAAAGGGCGAGGGAAACGGGAGAAACTCGATAAAAACCCGCCGACCAGCTGCATTGTCCGGCACCATTCCCACTTGCGAAAATCCGGAGTGAAACAGCCGGGGATTGAGTCACGTTCCCCTTGGTAGGAGGCGAGCGGTCTAACCGCTTATCCACCGTGGCCCCATCCGTGTGGGAGTCACATAGAGGAAATCGTTAGGGTTCCCTTTATAGGCAGTCAATGCACGTTCTTGGGTAAACAGTTTGCTTATCATCACAACGGTCACATCGAGGCGACAATATTTTTCCCCATCTGCATCTACCGTGCTCTGTGCGAATTCTGTTAAGAGTTTCCCCAAGTTTTTTGGGATAATTCAAATCCTGTTTTTTTTTCCTTTATGCAAGGTTTTTTTGCGGTGTTGAACTTGCAATTTTCTGTCCATGCTTGTGTCAATTTGGTATAAGGAATTGCCTCACGAAGTCTGTCTGTCGAACTCCGCTACACCTTGTACACTTTTTATTTAAAGGTAAACCAATATTAATTATTAGCGGAAGCAGTCTTGAGCCTCCATGTTATTAATTGCATATATTTGCGTTGTTGGAATGGTTTCGTACAACACAGTGGTATACCGAATTACTTAAAATAAAGGGCCACCTGAACACAGCTGACTCCAAACCATTTGGTTATTCGGTGCTCAAAAATCGTGTCACAAAGATATCGTGCTCAAAATATTATATACACGGCCTTCTCATAAAACGAACGTGATGTGCTAGCTTTTGTTCTCATCGGGCTTTAACTGCATGACTTGTATACCGAAATGTTTACTTCTGTGTCGAAATGAAAACATCGCATAAGTATTTTTGTGCTGCCGCGAATAAAGGAAACGTTTTCCTTATTTGCGCAATATTTCGTTATAGGTTTTAAATTACAGCAGCATGTATTGTTATAAAATCGAGTTAACGTTATTTGGAAATATGGACGTAGCATAAATTAAAGGATAAAATTTATATACATACGTTTATAAAAACAGTAAAGATATCTTTCTCATCATTTCAAAGATGCAGACACTCTGCGTGGATACTTCAGGATCGAATTATATTTTTTACATATTTAAATAACGAAATGTATTTTTATTTTAGATAATCATATTAAATTGCCTCCATAAATGTAGTATTTTCAGTTCTGAAACGTGTTTCTTGATTAATTAATAATTTTACAAATATTTGCTTGTTAAAATAATCAACAGAAGATTCATTTATAAGGGAAAAAAATGTTTTAGTAGAGTTCGTAATCTTTAATTTAAATGAAATAATTTTTGTCTCCGATAATTTTGCATATCTTACTTACGGAACATTAAAAAAATGGCCGTGTTTACAGCAAGCATCTGCATCGAAAAGCGCCACACATTTATGTACAATAAGTAAAACGCAGAAACTTTAATCAGTAATTTAAATAAATACAACCTTTCGATTTTCCATAACAATATCATAATGTTCGTTTTTGCTGAACATAAATCAGCATTAAATTAATATGGAATAGATGTTAACTACATGGTGGCTCAAGTTGCAGATTAAAAAATATAATTTATATTTTTTCAGGAATAAAGAAATATACACATTTATTAAAACTCAAAATATAAGCTTGTTGGTGTGCTTTTTAACTACAGAATATTTAGGAAAAAATAATTTGGTGATTGAGTTTTTGTTCTCATTTAATTAAGTGTTGCGATATTTTCTAAAACTATTATAGTTTTAAAATATTTTAAATCCAGANTGATTGAGTTTTTGTTCTCATTTAATTAAGTGTTGCGATATTTTCTAAAACTATTATAGTTTTAAAATATTTTAAATCCAGAAATATATTGCTTGAAATTCAATGTTACATGAGTATCTCCAAATGAAGAAGTATGCAGTTCATGTTTAGTACTGTTAATAAACAGATTTGTTTTTGTTAGACAACTCCGATACCTGCATACAAGAACCGATTAAAAAAAACACACAGTGTCGATTTTAAAATCTTTTCATCGACTAAGAAACGTATTTTTTTTTATCAATTGGTTTATATGAGAGAAACGGAAATATTAAGTTGAAGAGTTTTTTTCGCGTAATGCTAAACGGAGTTTTCAGATGGCTTGGCTGTTATATGAACTTGAATCATGTTGGCTCTACACTGAGAGTGCAATATGTAATTCGGTTATACATGGTTGGTTGTAACACCAAATGGAGCAATCGATTCCGATTTCACTGTTGCATATTGTTAACTTTAGAAAAATGACCAACATATTCGCATATGGCGAGATAAATTGGTTACTTATTAAATATAGACTATTTAGAGCGTATTTCGTTGTACGCTAATTTAATATGTATATATCAAAGTCGAAATCTATTAAATTTTTCTATTAACCTGAGAAGTTGTCTTTCCAAAACTATCGTTACTAATGGGCAAAGGGCATTACAATTACATGCAGGTGCAGTGATACTAAGTTGGCCAAACGTTAGAAACTCGCTATTGCCTAGTTTATAGATGAAACTCGTGGTCACATTGACCTTGCATCGTGTAAATATTTTGACGGAAACGGAACACAAAAGCGTTTTTTCGCTACTCTGTCAACATTTTGACAGTCTTACACGTATAACTACCTCACTTTTAAGCATTCATTCCAAAGCAAAGAATGCTTATGAAATTACTCATGTAAAGTATGTGCGCGTATTTGTGTGTGTGCGGTCCGGACTAAAAACATTTGAACGCAAGAAACGAATTTCACGAAACTCGGTTCACATACAGTCCATAGTAAGAAAATTCTACTTTTATTATTATTCTCGACCATACAATCATTTTATTTTCATTAGAATTATATACCATACATACCATTTAACCAATTTTGACTAAATTTTGGGAAATCTTGGGAAACAATTAATCGATTCTTACTAAATCTGGAAAAAAATCATACTACAGTCGGTCATATAAATGTACATGTTATGTGTGGGCTGGAGACTCTGTTTTCAAAATGGTGACCATATAAACATTTTTGCTTAGATACTATATCGTCAAACCATGCAATAAATTCCAACTTTACTTTGTATGCTTGCAAAAAAAAAATATTACAGCTGTAAGAAATGTCTACACGGATTATATTCTGCCAGCCATTTGATAAGATAGCATCACACGAATGAATGAAGTTTTTCATTTCATATCTCGGGAAACATTTGACCATTTCCTACCATATTCTGCAGGCAAGTGGTACTGCGGCAGGTAATGTAAACTTGGTTAGATTCTTCTTTTAAATATGACGGTAATACAGCCATTTTAGCTTAGTACGGTATATCGCTGACAAAATGTAATCATTTCCTTATTAACGTTGTATGCTGGTAGTATAAATTATAAGTATTAAAATTGTTTGTACAAATAATTTTTTTCCCACCGTTTTGTAAGAGAGTTAACTGAAAAAATAAATAAATTCTTTATATCATATCTTGAGAAAAGGCCAATAGATTCCTACCAAAAGCGACAAAACAGGTATCTCTACAGCTAGCCGTGTAAAATGGTATAATTTTACACTTATTTTCAAAGTAGCAGCTAAATAACCATTTAAGCGTATAACGCTATATCTACGAAACTACGAAACAAATTTTCACTTCAGTTATATGCTGGCAGTATCTATTACAGCAATGAAATATGTAGTTGTGAAGATTAATTTCTTCACCATTTTGTAAGATGACCCAAACGAAACAATGAAATTTCCACGACAAGCAATCAATCGATTAGTACAAAATTTAGGGAAGAAGTTATACTATAGTAGGCTATATTAATGTATATGCGCTGAGTGGGCCAGACACTTATTTTGAGAATGGCAGAACATTTCAGCTGGCAGTATCCAAGCAAGCATTAAATAAGCCAAAACGTAAATTATTTTCTACATAGGTTTAGTAGATAGCACCGCATGTAAGATTAAGCTTCTATGTCCGATTTAGGAAAAAAATTATATAATTCTCACTAAATATGTGCGAAAAAGTATACTTTTGAAGAACATATAAATTTATGTGTTTCAAGGGGGTGGTCATGTACTTTCAAAATAACAGAAATGCAAATATTTTTGCTTAGTACGCCACATGTCCCAAACAATTTCAACCATACATTATATGGTGGCAGTGTCTATGAGAATCGTTAATAAACCAATATGTAACATTTTTGTTAGCCATTTATGAGGATCGAGAAATGAAAAAAAAAAACGTTTTTTAGCCATACATCGGGTACGAATCAAACTATTCCCACGAAAATTTACACGCAGGTAGTGACGCAATAGGGCACGAACACTTATGTTTTAGGCGCAACAAGCCTTTTTTGAAGGCCAAAAATAAAAATAATGTAGATTAGTATGTTATATCTATTAAACAATGAAACAAAATTCAACCAAATTTTGTACCCAGTGGCGCTAAAGAGGTTTAACGTAAACTTACCTGATTTAAGTAAGGTTAGATGCTGATTTTCAAAAAGGCAGCCATATTAATAATTTAGATAAGTTTGTAAAACTTAATGATCGATTTAAACAAATTCAATTAAACTTTGAATGTCGAGAGTATCTATCAGATACGTCGTATTAATAATATATTTTTGCAGGTAATTTTGTACGATAGCACAAAATAATATAATAAAATTGTTATGCCATATCTTGGGAACCAATCGAAGAATTTCCACGAAATTATTCACACATGTAGCACCACGGCAGCACATGTAAACTTGCGTGTTTTAAGACGGTCAGACACATAGTACGGTGTTGAACCATTCGAAGCACGGAGACAAGCGGCAACAAGGACGGACTTAGAGGCAAACAAATGACGGATGTTCTCCCGAGGAAGATCCTGCGACAGCTGACGCAACTGTCCCTCCAAATCCACCGTAGTTGCCACTGGCCGGTGGGCGATGGGGTTGACAGAAGGTCCTCATACCAGGTGAACTGTATCAGGCAGGGCTGCACAAACACTTGAGGAATATCATCACGGCGGAGGCCCTTAGTGCTAGAACCTCTGCCTTGGGGCTGGAAAGCATGACAATAAATGAAAACCAATAGAGAGGTTACATGAATACCAATAGGCAGATTTCATCAGAAGAAAGTTTATTCGTGTTTATGCAGAATATACAATCTGTGTATTATCAAGTACTTGCAAGTCACCTGTTGTACCAACAGGGCGAGAAGTATGGGGACCTTACTGGCCAAGGAGACGTGTACACACAACGAAGGCAGGCCAGCGATACTCGTGCTGTGGGAGGCCGGGCCTTGTCCTGCTGGAAAATAGGGGTTTCAAGCTTCACCAGGAATTGGAGCGCACGTGGTTGCAGAATTTTCCTGGACGCATCGCCGCGGCGTCAGAGCTCCTTTAGTCACCATGCGGGGTTCGGGATTCGAAATACATGGCACCCCACACCATTACCCCTTCTCGTTGGGGGCGGTGTGCCACTCTAGAATTAAGCATTGATCATCGGGCTGGCAGAACGTCTCCAGACTTGAACTCGGTGGTCTTCTGTTCCCAGACGAAACTGTGATTCGTCACTGAACATCGCGTGTTGCCAATCCACAAGCTGCCATGCTGCCCGTTCCCAGCAGAAGATCACGCGTGCTCGGCGATGCTTAGGTCGTAATGGTAGACATCGTAAGGGACGCCTCTCAGCTAGCTGCCTGAACGTGGTATTGTTGGACACAGGCGCATTACCGGCTGCCGTGACATGTCCATGGATGGTGCACAGAGGCAGCATGTCGCACGGTGAAACGGTCCTCCCTGTTTGTAGTCTTTTGCCAGGGTCGAACCGAGCCTTCTCGACGGGCGTGTGTAACCTCCTGTTCCACACAGCGTCCAACACCGGCCCACAGTGCAGGTAGAACGGTTGAAGTTGCGAGCAATGCGCCGAGACGTCCAACCTGCCTGCTGGAGGTCGACGGTGCGGTTTCTCTCGAACTCATCCATCTGGGTAAAGGCTTGTCGAATGTGCCATCGGGTTGTGCCGCGTGTTCACTGAACTTTGCTCTGTGGCTCAGACTTTTACTAAGGCCTTATTCGGTGTCTTGCAGCTATGAACGACAGAGGGCATGCATGCCCCCTAGTGGCACATCCGCACAAGGAAAACACATTAAGCGCAAATGGGACACATGTGATACTGCGCGGAAACCTTCGTTGTATTCGCGCAATTCGTTCACGGCGAATAATTTTTTTTCTTTATTGAGTTTATTTTTGTAGTTGACACCACGCATTAGGTGAATAACTTTTGCTGGGCGATGGGCGATGTGCAGAGCAACGTGATGGAGATATTATTGAATTTATCCGATTGTGTGCGAAATAGTTCTAAATAAAATATTATTGTTGCCATCATTTTTGTACCTCTCGTATAAATACTGGGTCATTAATATTATTACCTTATAAACGGGATTTTAAATTATTCCCTCACTTCCCAGTAAAATTTTTTAAATCATTTTAAGGTCTAATCAAACATAAAGTGATAGCACAAAGTTATACTCATATCTGTAGAAGAATCCGCACTCGGTATTTAAATCTGATAAGAGCGCCGTGTCTCACATACGTATTTTTGCAATAATTAACAGTTTATAGGCTTAACGTATCGAAAATATTTGAGTAGGTAGTTCCTAGCTCAATAATTGTGTTTAATTTAGAATTACCTGTGTGGGTGCATTATATAAACTGTACAGATTTTCAGTACCTATAACTAATAACTTAACCGTTTCTATAACACACATAAATTAAGCTATGAGTTCAAAAACGTTCAAATGGCTTCCCGTCTTCTAAGACTGCGGCCAAAGCACAGCTCGGAACAACTTCATTCTTCGATATTGTAGCTGTTTTGACTGTTCCAAATTTCTCGTTTCCTGNGCTGTTGTGTTCGAGCCTTGCCCATGGAGGGCTGGCTCGCGTGAACTGACGTGTTGATTGCAGAGCACGGCCAATATCTCTTACAACAAGACCTCTGAAACGCCTGTCACACTAGTCGCCTAAGTTGACGTCATAGCCAGCTCGCATCGTTACTAATTGCTGACCGTAAGGCTATATTTCACGGTGGTTTTTAATTCCACTTTATGAAAGAGATTTGTACAAGGACCACATAAATGTAAATATGTGTAGTCAAATTATCATAGTTTTCCAAATATAGCTCTGAAAATTGGAAAATTTTGGAATTTAGGAGTCCAAGTGTCTATGTTCCTAATTAACTTTGCCANAAATATAGCTCTGAAAATTGGAAAATTTTGGAATTTAGGAGTCCAAGTGTCTATGTTCCTAATTAACTTTGCCAACTAAATCTCATGTCACGTGATCTACACCATATACACAACATGTTCATTAAGTATCAAGGATATTTAACAGTCGACACTCGGGTACTGGTATCGCGAATCTCTTTTAAAATGGGTATTATTTATTTTTCTAACACATTTTTTTTCATCCAAGAAAAATTAATAAATGTCAAAATTATTTTCTTTTAGATAAAGAAATAAAAATATCTCTTGAAATATGGTTATAAGGGGAATACCACAGTGCTAAACACCTCAAATTCGCACACGACCGCAGAGAATCACAGCAACGGCGATGAAAAAATAGCACAAAAAGAAGCTTCTCGTGTGTTCTGTTTCCTCGAGAATTTTAAGCTGTGGCTGTAGGCTTTTAATCCACAAATGTGTCCAGAAAATACGCTGCATTGTAGCAACAATTAAAAACACTGTTTTACAAAAGAATAGAAATGTCAGAAAAGTGGGCTACCTCCGGCGATTATTTGCTGAATTTAACACTTTCCAAAGACCACAATTATGTTCGAGTAACGAAATTTATGGATCTGCAACAAATTATGAATTTTTATTAGTCCCCTTAAAGATTTATTTTCATTTAAGTATTATGCAGTTTATTTTTAAATTAGAATGGTCACAACTGCTAACCATGATGCCCGCATGAAAACAAGCGGGGCCCCGTAAGGGACATATCCGCTTTAAACGTTAATCATATTATCCAAGTTTATAGAAGCCAACAGAGATAAACCAAGAAAGGGCAATTGTACATAACCCTTTCCACAATTATTTGTGAGCAAATATTTAACTACACTGATGTATTTCTGTTGACATCTTTCTGACGGCGTGGCGTATATATTTATATAGGATTTTGGTAGTAAGCCGAGCACTTTTGAAAGCCATACTTAAGATCTATTTACATTGACGTTGTGTATTCTTCCACCGTATGTAAATTCAACATTTGCATGGACCTGATCACTGTATTTATGCTTCAGTCAAGCGTAATACTGAAATTATTTTAAAAGTAAATATGGTGCAAATGTGCTAATTCTTTCACGCATTTGCATTAAAAAAAAACAAAATAAATAATTTTTGTGTTCAGAAATGTTTACCGAACACTTTTAAGAGAACACGTTAAGAGAATGGAATAACCATCACTCCGTCGTAGCCAACTTGACTAGGCACATGCCAGTCAGTGTGCCCCTTAAATTATATGCACGTAGGGACAGTGACATTTTTCAAACATTGATTTCAAGAGTGCTTAATTAACTGTGAATAGTTTTGCAGCTCAATAAATCACGAAAATTTAATGCGTTGGCGTGGGAAAATAGGTGCTCACAAAGCAGGCAAAAAACCGTATTTATAATAGCTCTTTCCTAGTTTTTTTTTTCAATGTTGGCTTAATAAAAAGTGTGAATTTCCCTTGACGTATTTGGATATAATTTACCTAGCATGGCCTCTCAAGGGCATCCAGAATTTTAAAAATATTTTATAAAGTATTAAAATACTACATCTTTTTTTACTTTGTGATATAACATTATCTGAAATCTTAAGTATTTTTCTAATATTTACAAAACGAACTATAAGAATTTTAAATTTATATCTAGGTTAAATCAAGTTTTAACAAAGTCAATACGCTAGCAGACAGGTAGAAAGAAATAGTTCATGTTATTGAAATATCATGAGAAACATTTATTTGGGATTTGATATGCGGTAAACGCGTCTTTCAATTTTAACTTTTGAGACCAAATTGAAATCAAAATAGCTAGAATTTAAACTCTTAACACAGTTGAACCAACTGTAACATTCCAAAGAATGCTTTTCTTGTAAACTGTATAAGGAATTCAGCTGAAACCAATCTTTACGTTATAAAAACGTTTTGAATATTGAACGAGTCGTTAAAATGTGAATATTTACTCTCAAAAGCAAAACGAATATTATTTTAATAATGATTTATTATTTAAATTGTGTAACAATCGATACTGTGTCACAAGACCATGAAATATGCTCAAAGTCTAGAAAACAATTTTGGCCCTTGAGCAGACATGCGGGAAGTTTTAAGTTCTGCATGGTTTACTTGCAGAATTTTCGGTGATAAATGAGGTCCATTGCAACTTACAGACCATTAAACAAATATTGCGGAAACGTTAATAATAGCGCTACTCCGACGTAACACAGGCAAGTTAAATGTTCAATGTTCACTGCTTTTCTCGCAATAAAAATAGTTTAAAGTTCCATAAATATAATTAAATACGTTTTTTTGGCACGCTGCATTTAAGTGCATACCAGGGAACTTTATTTTGGAACTTCCTCTTAAAGGAGTGATTATATTGAATGCGGGCCAGTTGTTTCCAAATTCAGTTCCGATATTGTACAAATTTTTTGGCGTTAATTTAACTTATCTTATTCCAAAATATGTCGAAGGTTCTGACCTTCTTTGTGAGAAGATTATTACAATTATTTTACAGAAAATATTTGGAATAAATCGTTCCTGCCTAAACACTTAACCACACATTAAAAAGTAGGCATACTTTAAATTAAAATTATAAATATATTGTTTATAAAAATTCTAACATTTAATTAAACCCGAGATACAGTCATGTGCTTCGTTGCTGACACTTAATGTCGAAACGAAATATTGTTATGTTTGTATAATATTCTGTATCACGACCAGAAATAAACAACATTTTTTTCTAGTTTTAATCGAAGTCAGTTAAATAAATAAATTCGTAAGCACTACGACTCTAAGAAATCTTTAAGTAATTAGCTCCAACATTTTATTCTCTTGAACCAAAGCAACAAGAATATCCCTGTTAAGTGAATGCACCTCGTTGTTTTATTGCATCATTATATTAGCACAGAAATATATACGGTAGCAATAATAAATACGCTCAGCGTTCTTATATTGAAGTATTTTATTTTTGCTTCTGCATAATTATGTGAAATATCTGCTGTGTCTCTTCGATGCAAGAAAATGTATTTTATCGTGTTACATAAGCTTTGCAGACGCGAAATAATAACTCATTCCACATTCGATATCAAATGCGCACACGCCAACCCTCCTGATAAGTTTGAGCTGGCAGAGTGCTTTATGATATGGCTTCCCTACAACACCCGTAAGTCAATACCTTGGAGATCTGGCAAAGCGAAGCCTGGGCAACGATATCAACAGCAACGCTACTCGCGGCTTTGTTGTGAACTTTACAAAGCTGCGATTGGGAATATTCCTCATGGTAATTTAACACGAGTGTGTTTCACGTACAGGTCGCGCCAACTGTACGGAAATGCAAATTTTGCTTATATTTTGCAGGGGAAATAATAAACTGAAGTACAGCACTTTTGAGCGTCTCTTGCTTCCGAGCTCTAAATTTTATAATTGGAAATTTTATAACGTTATAAGTAACAATTTCTCATTAACTATGTAGTTAACTAAGTGACATTGAAAGTAGGTTTACAACGAAATTCAAACGAAAAATCAATGTACTGGAATAAATATTAAATATAATTTTTTGCGAAATGTTACCATACATATAACCAAAGACAAAATTTGTATCACTATACACTATGTCAAAATATTTCGGAATTATATGGAAAGTGATATTGGCCACATAATTTAAGTTATTAGTGTTGTCAATAAAAGGCGAACCGAGTTNGAATTATATGGAAAGTGATATTGGCCACATAATTTAAGTTATTAGTGTTGTCAATAAAAGGCGAACCGAGTTCAATACTCGGCCGGGCCACTCCCGGGCTTTGGCAAGGTGGAATCGTGCCGGACGATGCCACTGGTCGGCAGGTTTTCTCGGTGAACTCCCGTTTCTCCACCCTCGCATTCCTTGCATTGATCACCCCATATCACCTCGTTGTTAAGAGCCGCCCATCTCTCTCAATTCAACTACTGTTTCCGTGAAAACACCGGCATTCATCAATTTATGAAAACAGAGCTAGGAAGCCGAAGTTCCGTGGCCACTTTAATCGTAGACTACATATAAAGTAAACTAATTTTCTTAAACTATTACAAAAAAAACACTAATTTCACGTGCTTCAACAACGATGTTTCGTCTGTCTGGTTACATTTGTTTATGCAACAAACCCACGCTTTTAATTAAAAATAATGTATTTGTGTAATTAAATTTAATAGCATTTCCTTTCATAACATTGTCGGGTGTAGTATACGAGTCAGTGGCGTGTGGTGAACTGTTGCAAGGTAAGGCGGTGCTTGCTTATGACTGTACATTATCGGTGCACGCAATGACCACTGTGGTGCATAGGGAACCTGAATGTTTTTCGACTATCACAACGAGCAGGCAAGCGACCCATTACACACTTTCTGTGGCGTCACCTGCCGAACTAAGTTTTAGCTGTGGAAGTGTAAACTATTGAGCAGTAGGGTAGAGCACAGAGCTAACGTCGGATTACCTTGCAGCAGTTTACAACACGCCACTGGTACGAGTAAATGTAAACGTCGTGCTAAGCTTAGTCGAAGTAAAGTGCTTTTGACAGTTGTAGCAGGAAAAGCTGTCCAGACGCGAAGAGTTAGTTTACTGCGTAGCTGGACTGCGTACTCTACCCAGTTCTCACCCTGCAACCAACAATAGAAAATCTCGTCTTCGTCCACAATCTGCACAATAATTTTGCGTGCTCTGAAGGGAGCAATTTTATTTATTTCAGATAAACTGAAGGCAGTTCGTGAATTCATCTCTGTCTATCCGAGAACATCGCCATACGTAGGCCACAACGAAGCCCATTGTGCCCTGGTGAGGCTGGAGTGACGTGGAGAAGGAGCTACAATGAAATACACTTGTGGAGGAAACGGGGGTGACCCGAGAAAACCCATCGGTAAACGGTAAAGTCCAAAATTATTCCCAGGTGCGAAATTCCGGAAATTGAGTGCTGTTCGCCATGATTTGAGTGATTTCGACGATTCACATTGCTATAAGTAAATGTAAACTTTTATCCAATAAAATTTATATTGTAATTTATGAGACTGTTCCAATGTTAAAAAGATATGGGGTGGGGTGGTGGTACGCTCAAGCGTTGAATCAGATTGTTTTTTCAGCTGAATACAAATCAGTATTTCGTTGGCTGAATTCAATTCTTTTTCTTGAAAAGAATTAAGAGACATTAAAAAATATATATATTTTTCTGTCAGCTGCAGTTTGTGGAGCATGGGCTCCTTATATAAGAGTCGTAACATTTTCGTTGTATCTTTGATTATGTGAAGAAAGTACGGTGAAACGTACAATCAAGCGTTCTTAGTGCTGACGTGATACGGACTGTATAGCTTTTCTGTACAATGCATGTATATGAAGTCCGTCTTTTTAATAAATGCACGGTTGGTTTATACATGTTATAATCCTTATTTTATATTACAGTTATCTACGTGCCTTCATTGAATTTATACAATAGTATGTAGAAAGAACGAGTTTGAAAGACATTTACTGTACGCATTTTGCGATAAGTTCTAGAACGCATTCCTTCATGTTAAAACGTATGGTGATGTCTCTCGTTTAAGTTCTTCTTTTGCAAACTAAGGTGTATCCCCCAAAACACTTCATTTCGTTTATTTAAACAAGCAATGTACAATATTTACCTAATAACATGAGTTGTTCAAACCAATTTCTTTTGCACAAATATTAAATTGATTTATTACATTATTTAAATGCCAGTAACTTAGATGTATTAAGATTAATGATAAAATATCTTGGTTTAAATTTTTGTCTGCAGTATCACGTACAGAATCACTGAGCAGTTGGGTTTATAAGACTATTTTAAATATCAGAGTGCATGGATTAAACCACACGAAAAACAGAAATTGATATACTTATTTACCATATTACTTGTAAAATAATAAATTTATTGTAAATATTCCACGGTGGTGTAGTATTTAGACTACTCGCCTCCCACCTAGTCTAACCTGGTTTGATTCCCAGCGGAGTCGCTCCCGAATTTTCGCATGTGGGAATCGTGCCGGAAGATGCCCCTGCTCAGCGGGTTTTCTCGGGGATCTCCCGTTTCCCCACCCTTTCATTTCGGTGCTACTCCATACTCACCTCTCTTCACCCTCAACGGCTCTCAAGACCTCAATGTTAAGAGCAGCCCAAATCTCTTCACTTACTTCATAGTTTTATTTCACAAACTTTATGAATCATGTTGTTTTTAATATGGATAAAGGTTTACTAAGTTGTAGGCCAATATTATTGTATTTCAAATAAACTTTTGCAGTTCCGACTAGATGCTCGAAAGGTTTTCTGAAAAATATTATGTACTACGCAGACTAATATAAATTTTTCTGATATCAAAACACGTAAATATGCAATGTTACTCTTCGTTTATAATGCCATTTTTCACGCAAGATATTTAATCAAATTAATGCACAGGGATTCTGATTTTAATATAGGCAATAAAATAAGTCTTTATCTGATGGGGATACCTTTTGACTGACATATATTTAAGAAATGTATTTCTACGTTACAATATTGTAAAACGGTACTGTATTTATCATAGAAGCACAAACTGGTGTGGTCGCTTTTCGTCAATGTACTGGTTTTCCGAAAAGTCTATCTCTGTTAACAAATTTTATTAACATCCACGATATGTAAGATACAGATGTGAACCAGTGCAAAACGTTGTCAAACAAACCAAGTTTTTGTTGCAACAAGACAACAGCGGATCTCCACGTTAGCACTCTTGGTAGCACATAGCACATATAGTCAATGTTCAATTTCTGTCCATAAATTAGCCAACATCACAGGAGGGATCTATGCAATGACTATAGATTTCAGTAGCTGCAGAGTTGCAAGCTCTGGTACTGGAGTTGTGTAGACATTGTCGTTGACATAACCACATAGAATAAAATAATGTGTTTGTGTCAGGAGAGCGTGGAGGCCAAGCTGTCGGGCCATCACAACCGTTCCATCGTCCAAGAAAAGTCATATCGAGACAGGGACGAAACTACAAACCCCAATGAGGAGGTGCGCCTTCTTGTTGGAAAATGACATCTGGGTGATACTCAAGGAACTGACGGAAAGCGAACAAATGCAACATGTCCGTTGGAAATGTTATTGTGTCCTCAGCAAAAACGAATGATCCGATAATTATGTCATGCAAAAGTACGCACTAAACATTCACCTTTGGGCTGCCTCTGGTACACAATGACACCTCATAAGCGGGTTCTGGACCCCTAAAACTCACGTTATGCCAGTTCACTGCACCACTGACAAGAAAAATCGCCTCTTCAGAAAAAGC
>NQII01009479.1:36925-50577 GCA_002778355.1 Clitarchus hookeri | reverse complement strand
CCTCCCCTACGGTTCATCAAATTCCAAAAAACAACAACACATTAAATATAACTTTTATATTACAATTTGCCTATCGAATAGGAGTCTTTCTCGCTACTTTGACGCGTGTGTTAGAGGGGTGGGCGTGATCAACACAGACTCTGGCATAATGGCGTATACTGACAACATCTAAACAAATTTTCAAACAGTACTCTAGGCATACAACTCCTTCCTTAGTTTCCCGAATAAAACATTTGCCTATGGGCTTGCCTGTAATCATACCTCAGCTGTTTTTTTTAAAAGCATTTTTAGCAAGTATCGTATAAAACACGCTAATACACTACTTCTAACAGCCCAGGGCACAAGAATACTTTTAAAAAGGCCAAGTGCATACAGCTTATACCGTGCGTGTTTTCTCACGTAGCAGCGTGTCTGAATCACATTCTGGAGGTCGCGTGTTCCATCCCGCCGACTACACTGGCTGCTGTTGTCCCGTAGTAGTGGTTCCCCGTTCTCGTTCTAGACAAACGTAACTACATTTCCTCAACATGCCCCATCCCAGTTCCTCGTACAGCGGACACAGATCCTGAATAGTCGTTGTGTTTGAAGGAAAACAAATAAATGTTACTCTAGAGTTTAAAGTTTGAGTTTAACCCTTACAGTCGTAGAAAAGTGGAGTAGAGAAGTTCGGGCTGCTCATAATATTAGGGTCTTGAGAGCGGATGGAGGGTGAAGCGAGGACGACCAGTGGCATCGTCCAGCACGATTCCCACCATGCGAACATCCGGGTGGCTTCGCCTTTGTGGTATGCGGGTGGTGTGGCCACTACTCCACCGCCCCCCTCCCCTCCACAGTCACAGAGAAATGATTGCAGTCGTCGAAAGAACAATTTTTTTTGTTCGGAACTATACAAGTATCATCATAACGCTTTGTCATGTTTCGTGACCAATAAAAATGCGTTTGTATGTTGACGTTATTGGCAGAAATGAGACTGGGATATAATCTCGACCAACGAATGTTGTCTCTCACCACGTGAGAGACTTCCCTTACTGGACACTGTTTTCTGCTGGGTACAGTGTAGATCNCCAACGAATGTTGTCTCTCACCACGTGAGAGACTTCCCTTACTGGACACTGTTTTCTGCTGGGTACAGTGTAGATCGTTGTATCCACTTCTTCTACAACGTTCCGTATACGGGGCACAGTGGCTGTTACCAAGGTCTGTATACCTCCTTTGCAGTGTCTCTCGAACGTTGTAAATACCGACATAGTGCCTGAATGCTTAAATGTCGAGTCGTACTTAGAAGGCGGGCGGGGAATGAGGAACCGTCACCAGCTGAGCTCTGCATCGTGTCTGTCACGATCACCGTGGATGCTACTTCCTTTCGTGGAAGTAACGCAAGCCAGTTCAGTCAGGAGTGTTTTTTTTTCCTAACCTACTCTAAAACTAAGGTATACATGCTAGTCCGAGGTAGGAACGGGATTATTGCGTCTCAGGGCTAACCCCTTACGCTTACAAGAGAAGGAAAANCCAACGAATGTTGTCTCTCACCACGTGAGAGACTTCCCTTACTGGACACTGTTTTCTGCTGGGTACAGTGTAGATCATTGTATCCACTTCTTCTACAACGTTCCGTATACAGGTTACAGTGGCTGTTACCAAGGTCTGTATACCTCCTTTGCAGTGTCTCTCGAACGTTGTAAATACCGACATAGTGCCTGAATGCTTAAATGTCGAGTCGTACTTAGAAGGCGGGCGGGGAATGAGGAACCGTCACCAGCTGAGCTCTGCATCGTGTCTGTCACGATCACCGCGGACGCTACTTCCTTTCGTGGAAGTAACGCAAGCCAGTTCAGTCAGGAGTTTTTTTTTCTCCTAACCTACTCTAAAACTAAGTGTTACATGCTAGTCCGAGGTAGGAACGGGATTATTGCGTCTCAGGGCTAACCCCTTACGCTTACNTGCTACTTCCTTTCGTGGAAGTAACGCAAGCCAGTTCAGTCAGGAGTGTTTTTTTTTCCTAACCTACTCTAAAACTAAGGTATACATGCTAGTCCGAGGTAGGAACGGGATTATTGCGTCTCAGGGCTAACCCCTTACGCTTACAAGAGAAGGAAAAACATGCAAGGAGACGTGCATCGCGGCAAAGAGGGATTGGGTTTCCCATGGCCGAGTTTGGCCATGAAAAAACCTCCCTAATGTACTTATAGTTAAACTACATCTAGAAGAGAAAGGGAAAAACCGGCACAGACACCGGTTTTTCCCTTTCGGCACAGACACCGTAAAAACCCTTTCGACAGGAAATAATTAAAAATTGTTACATGCATTATGAGAAAATGCTACAGGAGAAAGATAGGTGTGTACCATGCTCTTTATTATTGGGAGAGGACAAACTAGAAGAGGGGTGGCGGGGGGGTCAGTAAGGAAACGTTTCTACGATGTATCGACGTGCGCGCAGCCCGGTGTACGTCTACGTCGTCGCACTCCACGCGCGAGCAACATCGCACGAGGCTCGCACACTCTCGCTGCGGCGATCGCAGATGGCTTTCGCCGTGCGAGACCTTGTCATTACGCAGACGAGAGCCACGCTCGAATGCGTTGCGCGTGCGTGTGTGTGCGCACGCAAGTGTTTCACAACAAACTACATACTTATATTTTTATTTTCCCCGCCCGCACTTTCTCCTTCGCGTGCTCGCCGGCCACCGAAGTCTGGCTGTATTTCCTTTCCGGCGAGGTTTGTTGGTGTTCTCGCGCTCAGCGTGATACCACAGACACAGGACACATGACAACGCAGAGGCGAAAAGTCGCGGCGGTTCCTTTTATGTGCGGGAGGGGGGGGTACCTATTTTTTGATTGCCTGCGCGAGACTCTGGGAAAGGGCTTTGTGTACGATTGGCTACCTCGCGCTGCGAAAGGTTCCTTATTAGCTGGGCTGCCGGCTGGCGAGTAAGTTACCGGACGCTGAATTGGCGAACGGCGTTCCGGCATTTTGCTGGCCGGTGACGCCATTTTGCTGGAGTTTACTGTATAAGCGTCTGCTTCACCTCTGCGTTCGTAAACAGCGATCCCGATACGAACTTGTGACGCGCACAAAACACTTATCCGCTCTGAAGAAACTCTCTCATCTCGGCATAAGAGCAAATATATTCTTATATTCTATTCGGGGTTTCTTCACACTTTTTGAATCAAATCGGCCGATGTACGACGTATTTACTTATTTCCTAAATATGTCATTTCGCAAGCGTTTTATACCTCTGTTAACCAATAAATGTCTTGTTTTTCGTTAAATTGAAATTTTAACTATTTTTTATTTATAAGCTAAAATATTTCATTTATAATAAATATTAATACAATCAGTGAGAAAACATGTGTGTTGGTAGAGCCTAGTAAGAAATAGTTATCATGCAAAATATTATTACATCTGAGTGCGCACAAATTCGGTGTGTTGTCCTTTATTGTAATTTTCTAGACGTATTAATCTTAGTTTGCACGAGGCGGAGGAATATTCTAGAAGTATAACTTTAGCAGGGCTACAGGAAAGTATGAAGTAATCGTTAATGGATAGCATTAATTGTCCATTTACACAATGATGACTGCCCAATAGTTACCGGCTTTGAAGACTATGTAGAAGCAGGCCGCCTTAAGCTATCCGCCTCTGCATCAGCACATGTTCTGTGTTCCCACTCGCCCCATCCTACTGGTCCGCACGACAACAGGCCTAACTGTTCTCTACAACGTGCACTGTTGGCTGGTCGTCAGCCAGATGGCGGTCAGATTCATTTTACCCCACTCAAATACCTTTTATTGCGCAAGAAGGCATTTAAAATACCATCTCTCTTTGCGTTGTTATAAACAAAAAGTGTATGCAGGAAAGTTATTGTTGTTGGGCTGTAGCGTCCTTGTAAGATCCCGTTGAAGACTAGCGGAACGATGAATCTATAACCTTGCGAGTTTTGTTTTGAAAGGACAAATAAATTTTCAAAGTAGCGTTGCTCGAGGTGCATTCGCTCGTGGTGCTCAAAGTTTTAATATTTCAAAAACACACTTTATTTTCGTATGAAGTTCTGTAGTTGCTTTTAGTGGGTTATTACACAAAAAAAAAAAGAACAGTTATTTGTGACCACAAAATTATTTTGTCAATATAGACATTCTCTAATCAGTATATATTTTGTGGCAACAACAACATTTTGACCTCAAGGGGACTTTTCTGGATCGGGGAAGGAATTAGCTATAGTCCATTGACAGTTTCGTCCAACTTTCCTGAAGCGCTACTTAAGTTCTACTTCCAGTGTATCCCTCCGCCTCGTGCAAACAAAGCTTAACTGAGTCTGGAAAATTACACCAAGGGACAACGCACAGCACTCGTGCGCACTCAGTGTAATAATATTTTGCATGATAACTATTTCTTACTAAGCATTACCAACACTTATATTTTCTCGCCGTTTTTATTCGTATTTGTTATGAATGAAATATTATAATTTATAGATAAAACATAAATACAATTTCAATTTAAGCAAAAACAAGTTACTTTGATGTTCTTTTACATTAACGCAAATACAAAACGCTTGTGATACATGGCATAATTAGAAGAAAAAAAACACGTTTCACATAGGGTGATTTTTCTAAGGTCTGATATAAAAAGTGTGAAGAAAGCGCGAATAGGCTATAACGCCTTTATTAACCCGTACGGTAACACATTAATTTGTGAGCCGATGTGTTGCAGTCGTGTAATATTTTGGTGTGTGCTGTGCTTGTGCCTAGTGTACGTTTCGCGGCCAATGTACAACGTGCTGCGTCCTCAGAGACGTTACGAGCAGCCATTCATAAGAAGAGAGGTGCGGTAACTTTCACAAATATTAACCGCCCGCAAGACTCTCGAGGTGTTGGGTACTGACGCATCACTGTGTACAGCACTGGCCATAGATGGCCTTCATGTGCAACATGTCCGAGATCTTAAACACGGTGACTGAACGGGCTAAGGTACCAGCGATCGCCTGGGAGGGATCCGGGCGAACTTTGAAAACAGAAATCAAGATGGCCGGACCGGGACGAGAACCCAGATGATCTTTAATTCAAGTCCAGTGCGTTACCACTGCGCCACCTCGCCCGGTTGTTGCGGGAGTTTATATGCACGTTGTTATGAGCTACGCCCCCCAAATACTTTCAAGTACGAATTGGCTGAAAAGCTAGTTCTTAACAATGGTTGAGGGGCCGGTTAAGTTCCCTTCCTTTATATGTGATCCTCCTTCTCAAACTAACAACCTTCCTTAAGTCCTTCCCTTTCCCTTCCGTTAGACTTAACTTTAATTGATTACCATTGTATACTCTTCCAACTTTAGAGCAAGTAAAGTCTTTATTAATCATTTCAAACAATCCTTTTAATTATCTGAGCTTATCCTGTTTTCCTTAATCTTAACCTTTCCTAAGAGTGTATGAGCCACCCAGGCTCATAACAAATGGTGAAAGGCCCCGGGTTCGATACCATTTGTTATGAGCCTGGGTGGCTCATAACACTCTTAGGAAAGGTTAAGATTAAACGTGCACTTATACCTTACATCTATCAAGTGGCGCAAACGCCATGACCTGAACAATTCGCGGACTCGTGGTGGTGTAGTGGTCAGATAACTCGCCTCCCACCAAGGCGAACCGGGTTCGATTCCCGGTGGGGTCGCCTCCATATTTCCGCATGTGGGAATCGTGCCGGATGATGCGGCTGGTCGGCGGGTTTCCTCGGGGATCTCCCGTTTACCCCCCAGCCCTTGCATTCCAGCGCTGCTCCATGCCTCACTTCACTCTCATCGGCTCTTAAGACATCTATGTTAAGAGCCGCCCAAAGCTATTCACTCTTCACTCACTGGAGAGTTAACCTCACGGAATGTTTATTTTCTGGAATAATTTCCGTGTAACATAAAAGATCATGTAATCCATTCCCAATTTCCTAAAAATATTCCTCGCGAATTCGTTCGTAAGTTATTGCGAGGAGACGAACACGACAAGCATGGCGTCGCGGGCAGACCAGGCGGTGGCCACTCCCAAACCGCCAGCGCGCATGCGCAGAGTATAACGGATGTTCGGGTAGTTTTGCTGTTTTACTCCGGACCGTAGGAATGCTATTGCTGCCAACTAAATACTTCGTTGGCAGCCACTGGATATCTCTCCAACAGAAAAGTATGCCAGTGAGCACTAAATGGATTAAGTACTTTTCAATCTACGAGTTGCTGTGCACCACAATCTGTTTTTACCGCAACAAAATTTCGCCTTGAGAAGCACCAGTCAAATAGATTTTGTAACCACTAACAAAATTTTCTTTTAGTTAGCATAAATATGTTTTGGTGAAGACATTTCACTTTTATTGCATTGATTACGACAACTTATAGTAAAGCATCATGATAAGTGCAGTAAGTAAAATCACGTTGTTAATGACGCCATATTCCAAAATGTACGATTATACATGATTTAACCTATACGTTCAATAAACAAAGTATGTTCCAGTTTAGTATATTGTATCTCTGAAATAACAGGTTTCACTACTACCGCTACTTCTAGAACATTCCATGTGGGTTTTCTTTTCACTGCGCATGCGCTCAGTTACTTTAAATTTACGTCAGTGACTCAATCTCATCTTACTCTAAACCCATAAACTAATTGCGGCCTCACAGAAGTTTTGGACTCTATAGAATGTCCATCATAACTTGTACCGGAGGTGTAGTTTGTCCTTCCTTGCAATGAAATGTCTGATTATTATGCCACGGTATACATTCGTTATTTACAAATAATTCAAACTTTTATAGTGTTGTGCCTCGTTACAAAAATGACCGCGATAATTCCACAATCTTGGTAAGTTACATCGTGTGGGCCATGATTACGGCTGCACGTTTTTTTTTTTTTTTTTTACTTTGCAGTACAGAGTAATGGGCTGCAGAGTTGTGTTACTGCACATTTTAGTTATACCTAGAGACCTGAAAAATTCGCGAGTTCAATGACCTACAGGCTAGACTCTACAGTCGTATGTAAAAATATGCCGTATCAGCTGCGCATTGGTTGTCTGCTGTCACAAAGGAAGGCGATGATTTGGCCAGCGTTCTACAGGAGGCGTCAAACACCGTGTGGACCAATGGCAAAAGTTACATAAACACACGTGTTTTGAATTCTAGCTTGTCCCGAAATTAATCCGCGAATAATTCAGGTCTCTAGTTATACCTTCTCAAAAGTAAAAAATTTAATTTATTTAAAAGTAATTCTTTATCAGCGCGCAGTGGCTGGGTGTTTAGTAGAACGCCAGCTTCCTCCCCCCACCCCTCCAGAGATCTGGGCTCGACTCTCATGTGGGAAACGTGGCGGACGTTTTCGGAAGCCGGCGAGTGTCTTTGAGAGACACCCGCCTCCCCGCCCGAAGAGATGATTTCGCCAACAAGTTACGAACGACTTTCTAATAACAAAAATGTATTTCATGCTGCAACTGATGTCCTCGTGAGATATTTTGGAATAATTATTGCTGTGTCATTATTAATCACCATACAAGAAAATCGAGATAAAATGGCAATTGCATCAAAGCTATGTTGTACCTTACACTATGATACTATCTAATTGCTGTAAACTGTCTCAAACTGCAAACATCTTATTTTACGCAGCGTGAGAGCACAAGTCAAAATTAGATAATTATTTAATTGTTATATCCCTGTTGCAGTATAATGTAGGTTACCAAATTTGTACAAAATTATGACCATATATATATTTTTTTTTTTTTTTGTTTTTTAGTTGTTAATTAAATAGAAGCTAAAAATTCTCGCTGCGATCAGTCCAGGAAAATAACTGTGTATATGATAATTGTCATAACCAGCCCTTGAAATATAACGTTAAGTAATTGTTCAGTTTCCAAGAGTTGGTTCATTTTGAAGGCTTTTATTATATAAAGTTTAAATCTCTTGTTGTCTAAAGAAGGTGAGATGACCATGCCTTTCTACGGGAACACGTTTCATTTATGTTCTTTTACAGCGAAATTGTTAGGTGGCAATATGAGTTTCGCGCTACAGTACTTGCAGAGAGTTAATGGCTGTTTTGTATACTATCCCTCTTCCCTCTTCTCCCAGTTCTCCGCCTCTCTTGCAACGAAAATATCAACACCGTTATTACAGTGACTTCCTGGTCGCCAGTACGTGAAAGTTTGCCACGATGGTGATGCCAGTTTTTTGTAAGCGACACGTAAAAATATGAAATAAAGGAGCCCGTAGGTGCAACAGACAATTCAGAGGAACTTTAGTGGAGGCGTATAACGCATAACCCACAAAAACAGATCTCTAGGACGCAGACGTGTGTACATTTTCAATGCTTAAAAATTAAAAGTCACTAAATGTTAATAATAGAGTACCCCGCAGAACACACCAAACTCTAGCTTCTTGTGTTGCATTATGCCACGTGTTCGTTATTTTGAACAGAATTAGTGAAAATAACAAGTCTCCTTTAGAACTGAGAAATGGCATGTACCCAATTTTTTATTTTTTATTTTTTTCTGAACGGCGGGCAGGTCTGACAAGAAATGCTTGAGGGTCACTCAGAAGTAAAGACGACGAGAAGCAAATGGAAAGTGGGTGCGGGGTTGGAAGCTCTGCTCGGTTATTAGAGAGTAAATTGAGACGTGCGGTCGCACGTCCGGTGGCGCGCGGGCTATGTAGAAGCACTTTCTCCGGCAGGAACCGCTAGCTGTCACCCAGTGAGTCTCAGGGGTCAGGTGGGCAGGTCAGACCCACCCCGGGGCACCGAGTGACTTACGTGAGCGGACTGCACTCGAACAACCCCCGGCCAGGCGCGGGTTTGCAGGATCTGTCCGCGGGCGGGGGAGGGCAGCACTGGCGCCAATCCCCCTACCACAGTGGTGTATCCCCCACCACTCTGTTTATGCCAGCGCCACACATCCCAGAGAAAATAATGTCCCGCCCCTTCTCAACTAGTATTTCTCTACGCTCTATTAAAGTGCATGGTTCCCACCTAACTGTCTCCTGCAGCATTTTATATTATTGCGTGCAATAATTTTGATTTATTTCCTCTCGAAAGGGTTTACACAGTGTCTATGCCGGTTTTCCCCTCTCGCTTCTTAGTTATAGGTTAATTATAGGTGCGCCTAGGGAGGTAGTCATAGCAACAAACGCGGCCATAACTGCCCAATCCCTCTCTGCCGCGGTGCATGTCCCCTTGCATGGATTCCCTTCCCTGTAGGCGTATGGAGCCTAGCCTGAGACGCACTTAGCTCCCGTCCCTACATCGGACGTACCCTTAACACTTACTCACTTTCATTTTTTCGACCACAGAAATAAATTAATGAAACTGGTCTCAGAAATGTGGGTTAAAGAAAAATTAGATAGATTTTGTGACTTTTCTTAACTGGCGAAATATCTACAAACTTTTGTGAGGTTTCGGTGTAGTCATTTATTTATACCTACATGCTGCTTCGTTCGTCATTTCAAATATTTAACCTGGCGTTTAAATAGTTTAAATTATTTCTGCTGATGTTACCATTCCCCCAGAGTTGTTTCAAAATCACACCCTATTAGGATCACATACACTAAAAAGGAAATAATGAAGCCTCAGGCTGCTGATTTTCGTGAACAATGAGACTGTTAGAAATGAACCACTTTTTTGCGATAAGTAAAAACTAATTTTTGTAATCATGCACAAACCGCTTAGCAATCGCAATAAAATAATTTTGCGTTGAAAAACAGCGACGGGATGAATTTATATAAAATATTTTATTGATGCGATGACTTTTTTCCCTGTGTAGGAACAAAACGCTTACGTTAGTCTATATTCAAATAAATGAAAGCCCTAATAAATGATAATGGCAAGAGCTAATTTCTGGAGAGTAAGGTACTCTGATAGCATGGGAGGTGGTGCAAGAGGTAGTGAGGGTATAACAGGAATAATACTATTTTAAGTATACGTTTTGTATCTCTTCTAACTGCAAGGCTAAGAAGATTTAAACGCGTACTATAAGGGCTGGGGAATATAGTAAAAAATAACTGTCTGTGATTATGAAATCAGCGATGACTTGGTAGAGTAACGTGACGTTTGACGACACGTTGGTTTTGCAACAAAGGTGCCAGTTGTTTCGCTCTTATAGGTGTCCAAATGTCTGAAGCCCACGTCTTCCATCTCAAGCGCGCCCTCGCATCCCGCTGAAGGAAAGTCAAACTTCACGCAACCCCAAATACACACTCCTATCACTAGGGCGGGCCTTTCAAGGAGGTGAACAGTGACCAACCTGAATTATTCCAGTCTGATCAATATAACGGTAACAACACCTGTATAATCTTATACGCGATTTTTGAGTTCAGTGATTTTTCACTGGCTTCGCTGCGTTTGATTGCGTGACTGGTTTACTGAAGGCCTCCTCACTCTACATACGAATGACAGGCGGTCAAGTGTTGGCCGTCAAATGGGTAAATCGCTTCTCACTTAAACAAGAAATCAATCACAAACGAAATTAATAAGGTTTTAAAATATATTGAAATCACGGTACTATTATTATGTTGCAAAAAAAATTAATTGGCTCTATCAATGTAAGTGTTCAGGATGAAAAGGGGGAAGCCATGTAAAAGTAACTGACAGTTATTTAGTTAAAATTGTTCTATATTATAGCGCAAATGTTTAAATTTTTTTACTGTATTGTAAAGCGAATTAGAATATATTAAGAGAAAGTAAAGCTTGGAATTATTTTACTGTCATGAGAATTTTAACCATAAGTATTTTATGTAAATATTTTAACCTTAGGAATTTTTTTTAAATAAAGTACTTCACATTTTGCGCTATTCACTAACATTCAAATTAAATTAAGAAAAGTTAAAACTTATTTGCAGGCGCGCCAAATGTTACAACTTCATATTAGTTCACCAACCCACTGCAATTGATGTAACAGAAAAAAAAATGTGCAGCGAGTAACCAAACTTCTCGAAAAACTGTTCGAAGTTTGTTTGACACAAGAAATAAATTTGACAGCCATAACTCGGTTTAACAATATTTAAAACTAGTTGTATTTTCCGTATACTTTCTTGCCTTGAGGGTATTCTTCGGTACTGAAAAGAAAACACATAAGATCGTGTAGGGTAATAAAGTTAGGCCTACAACTGAGAGCTTTCAAAACGGGTGGTAGTTATAACGCCCGGTGCAATGGTGCGAGAGAGACGGTTTGTGAACCCTCCCCCGCCTTTCTCAGACCGTGACGAAAGACGTGTTTTCCCAAGCGAGGAACAGGAATGCAAGCAGTCGACGGAATACGTTCGAAAATATCGAGACGAGTACGCGTGTAACAATCGATAGTGTGACGATTATTCAATTTTAAACTTGATTGGTGATAATCGTACGTAATTGTGTGAAGATTTTTTGGAAAGGGGAACATGCACTATTTTCTAAGCGTTCCGTTTTTTTTTTTTCGAAGTATATTATATAAATCTTTGCACTCCCTTAGTTTATAAAAAAAAATTGGAAAGTATGAGGAAATTAGCAGTCGACGAAGACTTAACAGATAAAAATATGGCTATAAATCGTAATTTTACAGTCAAACAAAATTAATAATTAAATTGTAATAATTAGTACCCGGTATGGAACGGGACCGTACATTTTGGTCAGACATTGGAGACAAATTCATTACTTTTTTACGTATTCAACAATAGACGCAGTCAATTTAAACTATTATTTTATATTAGAATTAACATTTTCATATCTACAGACGGACACCCCGACAAAAGTTGCCTGGATTGTTAGTCTATCAGAGTCCAGTCAACGACAAACCCAAAAAGAAAATTTATAACCAAAAAGTAGAAGAATTTTAGTATAAAAAGAAGTTACTACATTAGAAATAGATCATTAACACTACTCAATTGTCATATATTTTCAGATACAGCCTCGTAAGGTTGTTCGTCAGCAACAACTTCATTATTTTGTATTTGTACCAAACACTCCTCAAGTTTTGAATATTACAAGTAGCGTCATTTCCAGCAAGCAAACAGCATAACTACGTGTCACTTTCACAATTTTTCTTTTGTTCTGGGACACACGAATAATACAAATAAATTAATTTGTAAGAATGATATAAGATATACTGTAAAGAGTGTCATAAGTTATCTGAAGTATTTACTGCCTGTGTAAAGTTTATCTTGTTTCGATATCTTNTTTATCTTGTTTCAATATCTCTTCGCGAATTACTAATTCCCCCAATTTACACACATTGCATACTCTCTTGAGAACCAACACTACATGAATACAGCATGTCGTTAGTAACTCCAGCGTGTTTCGCGATCAGGATGACAAAAGTTTCTAACAAAGTTAAATAACTAAATAACTGACCATTTTTTTCCTTAATATTTTTGGTTTGCATTGTTTTCGTATTGTGGTGAAATAACTTTTCTTAAGTATGCCTTCATATTAAAATTAATTAAGAAACCACTTGTCAGACTCTCTTGNTGGCCCTTTAGACACCAGTATAAACACTTTCTACCAAGCGGCAGCTTTGGTGCTTGTCAATTTGATTACGCAGAACTTACTATAATAAGGATGCCTAATTTTCTACCGAAAAAATTTTGCTTAGTTTAGACTTACATACACTTGCATCTTTGCTTTCGTCACTATCACGTGTTCTGATGAGACATTCTCTTTCATAACTGGGCCAATGAGAATTAAGATAAACCGACTTTGAACGTCCGTGATTCGCGGGCAGACACTTAAGGTGCATAAAAACAAAAATCATCCAATCACGATGGACAGAGTGAGGTGGCGTAGCTGCAGACCACCGGACTCGTATTCAGGAGACACGGGTTTGATTCACGGTCCGGCCGTCCTCATTTCCATTTTCCACGGTTTCCTGAAGTCACTACAGGCAAATGCTGGGAATGTTATTCCTCGCTACGGGCCTTTGCACGATCCCTTCTCCGTTCCAGATAATCCAGGCAACTTGCTCTGTCTGTGATGATCTCGCTGTCAACGAGACGTTAAACCCTGTCTACCTCACCTACCTAACAATCCCGAATATGGATCTGAGCGTGGGCGTTGAGAGATACGTACAACTGATCATTGGATCTTTTCGAGGAAATCGGTAGTCCGTAGTTGGTACTTGCCAATATAAAGTATCTTAATTTGTTATGGATAGGGCCAGTGACTTTTCGCGTAAAAATCGGAGCGCACAGTAGACTTCAATACTATATACACACCTCAGCTGTTGTTATGCCTCCATTGGCTGCTGGTGCCGTGTCCGTCTTCGACCAAGCCACTCGGGAATAAGTAACTCGGACACTGAACCTTCGTGATTCGTGCGCAAACGGTTAACACGGGCCAGAACATTTTTTTTATTTTAGCCGATCAAAGAAGCTGGACGACCCTACAGTGCTTCGGACTGTATCTTGTCTGGAAATCTTTTCGCGAAATATCACTGCCTATAGTTATGGACGTAATGTGTACAAGTAGAAGATAGCTGAGCACGGGGTATAGTAAGTTAGCTATCGAGTGGCGTAACTTGAGAGGTTGTGACGGGAGCGGGGGAGGAAGAGGGGCGTGCGGGCACTCACTGACCATGGCGGCGCGATGTCCCGGGCGACGAGACGCCGACTCCTGAAGAGAGAGGCTCGCTGGAGGCGCTGCAGAGAGACAGAGGTACGCTGCGCACGGGTGCCGGCCGTCGACTGGCGGGG
>NQII01009479.1:4455-36877 GCA_002778355.1 Clitarchus hookeri | reverse complement strand
CCCGGCTACAGCCCGCGCCTCTCACGTA
This sequence comes from Clitarchus hookeri, assembly GCA_002778355.1. Classification (NCBI taxonomy): domain Eukaryota; kingdom Metazoa; phylum Arthropoda; class Insecta; order Phasmatodea; family Phasmatidae; genus Clitarchus; species Clitarchus hookeri. The sequence continues at coordinate 36,849 of NQII01009479.1, read as the reverse complement.
CGCCCGCCGCGCCTCGCCCGCCTCTGTCCCGCCACATAACTACACATCTACTACGTTCACAGTAAACGTACCTGTAGGTAGGGGCAGTGATATTTCGCGAGAAGATTCCGAGACAAGATGCAGTCCAAAGCACTGTAGGGCCGTCCAGATTCTTTGATCGGCTAAAAAATATGTTCTGGCCCGTGTTAACCGTTTGCGCACGAATCACGAAGGTTCATTGTCCGAGTTACTTAGTTTCGAGTGGCGTGGTCGAAGACGGACACGGCACCAACAGCCAATGGAGGTATAACAACAGCTGAGGTGTGTATATAGTATTGAAGTCTACTGTGTGCTCCGATTTTTACGCGAAGAGTCACTGACCGTAGCTATAGGATATTCACGGTAAAGCGAGCACTTTTGAAAGCCCTCTCATTTGGAACAATAATCAATAAATATATTTTATTATAGGCTTAGACGTAAACTTCCAAGTGTGGAGGAATATATGCAATGTGTTTATTACTTACGTGGCAATATTTATTTTAAAAAGATGGTTAAAGGATAATAAATGGCTGAGAGGAAAAAGAAACTAGGGCCTCGAAAGTGTTCACTTTCCCGTGAACAGCCTATAGGTAGGTATTTGGGCTCAACGTCTCGTCGGCAGCGAGGTCGTTAGAGACGGAGCAATTTGCTCAGCGAAGAGGGATTGGGGAAGTAATGGGCCATGGCCCAGCATTCGACTGGAGTGATTTCGGGGAACCACGGGAAACCAAACTCAGAGTGGCTTGACAGGGAATCGTACCCGGGTCCTCCCGAATGCGAGTCCAGTGAGTTACCACTGCGCCACCTCGATAGGTGTTCAGAGTAAAACTTCGGACAGGACTGAACTCGGACTGCAGTCGAAACGTATCAAACACGGGGCGTTTAACGTAAAGTTATCAATCCGAATTGGCACTTAAACAAGAGAGAAGATGTATTGAACGCGGTAACTACTTGAACTAGAGAGCAAACGATACTCTAAAAATAAATGGACGATAGTTTATCTGTTTGTTTTGGCTCCGGAGTTCTTTCGAAGCAAGCAATTTTCTTTTCAAATTTCACGAAAATCAAAAATCTCTCCGTTCCTTCATTTTTTTCCCCATAATATAACTTTAATATTTGTTTCTTAACCGTTACGCTTAAAAATTGTACGTCCATCGTTTCGGTCCAAACATTTCATTTTTTTTTTTTTTTTACGCTACTGCCCTTATAGCTTACAATTTGATTTAGAAATTTATTGAAACTCCGTACGTACAAACATGCAAAACACTTCCAAAATGGCGGCATTTGTTTTGCTCTCACTCCCAATAAACTCCTATCGGCAGTGTATAGAGTAAACTTTCCATGCATATTCTATACTCCAGTCCACCTTGCCGACTGGAGTGGATTACTCATTCCAGTCCTACTTCAGTCCAGTTTGGGCGTGTTTACGTAAAGTTTCAATCTGAATTCTTCAGTCCGCTCCAAGTTCAATCCGGATTGAAATGTTACTCGAAACGTGCTAAGAGACGAAATGACGAGGTGACTCCTTTGGTGTGGGTGTATTATACCCATTCTCTGATTGGCTACTGCGTGCTAAGAAAGATTCCCTATTGGTTGGGCAGCCGCCTGGCAAGCAGATTACGAGGTCAGTTACGTCATTTTACTGGAGTTAGCGATACCTGTACCCGTTTCGCTTCTATATTATTAAATACTGTGTGACTGCAGTTCAGGGCACACACTGTGCATCTGGGGAGAGAGGAGAAGACAGAAAACTAAAACTTAACATCTTCCTCTTCATGTCTTTCACATCTTATTTTTCTCTTACGGGTTATTACTCACTCTGTCTAGTCTTGTTTACCCAGCTATTGTTATTAATATGTAAATGTATATTTTCTGTATAATTTTCCCCTTGAGTTTAGCAGCTTCTAATCGAACTGGTCTTATAGAGGAACTTAAATATTTTGACGTTACTTTCTGTATGTAAGTGTTTGTTCTACCAAATTAATTACCTACGCAGTAATACATCTTGCCAACACATTACCAATGTCGAAACATGTTTTAAAATCTTTGGTTCGTAAATGACTGTGTGAATGTCTTTCTGAAAGAAAAACACGCTACTCTTATTAAAGTGTGCACACGACCATTAAATTATGTTGGGGCAATGTTGTATTTCAGTAGGCAACCAACATAGAAGTCATGTTGGGCCAACGTAATATTCCTACTGGGGAATACATACCAGCATGGCACATCTGCAGTTGCACGTGCAATTTTTCAAACTTTGGGGTAGTATTTACTGCCTGTGTGAAGTTTATCTTGTTTCAATATCTCTTCGCGAATTACTAATTCCCCCAATTTACACACATTGCATACTCTCTTGAGAACCAACACTACATGAATACAGCATGTCGTTAGTAACTCCAGCGTGTTTCGCGATCAGGATGACAAAAGTTTCGAACAAGTGGGTTTGGAAAAACAATGCCTTTCTTAAATACAGTGATCTCGACGAGGTCGTTGAATGACTGGTTTCTTCGCCGGCGCTCTGGCATTTCACGAGCTGTAAAAATAGAGGCGTCATCTCTGAGTGTATTTTCTTATCCCGGCACGAGTTCTCATTCTGGCACAAAGAGAAGGTGGGTAACCCGATCGCTTTCACTCTCGGTGCGTTTATATCTCTCAGCGGGGACCTTCGACGCTGGGTTGGAGAAACGCGGAACGTAAAATACGGCTGTAAAAATGCTGTGCTTTTTCAAAACAATTCGGGGATCCTGGAGGTTGAAACACTGTCAACAAGCAGCCGATGAAAAAGCAAGGGACGGAGAGGGACAACAGTTGTAATGTCCAGTGAAAGCCCGGCCAGCCTAGTTTCTGAAGAAGAGAGAGCAGCTGAAAGCCGAAAGGTAAATACTCGGGAAAAACAAGTCACAAGATAAAAAAAAAAACGTTATAACGTAGCATCTGGTGGCAAATTACTATGTAACTGCCCGTCAAAGTGTAGTGTAGAAACGTCAATGCAACATATGCGTAAAGATCAGGTGGAGAAAGCGAGTCGAGTAATAAATAACACAAGATGATTACAACAAACAAAGTTGGTTTCTTTTTTTGCAGTTTCGTAACAAGCTGTTCTGTCGGACAAAAAAGAATGCGTATTCAGTTACATAAAGCATGTGTAAGGAAGAAACAGAGCACTCTTACAGTCTCACTACTCACGGAAGGCCAAAGCTTTGCATAAGAAATTTGCATCCGCAGGACGTCTCCACTTAGACTGCAAAGCAAAGATATTTCTACGGAAACCACTGGTTTGATAAAGTTCCTCCTTCAGATCAATCGTCGCGTATCAACATGACCAGCATAATTCAATTAAAATATCCAGTGCCTAGAAAAAAAAGGAGGTGTTTTTGAGTTGCAAATGGAACGCCTGAGGTTAGGTTACGTTACGTTACGTGTAGATAAGTTACCTTAAGTTGGTTAAACATTTGAAGTAGCATAGGTAGGATACCATTAATTTGTTAATTACAATAATCAACAATAGTTTAAAAATATATAAAACCATTCATTTAATAAAATTGAATAAATAATTGTTACAAACAATCACAAACCAATACAAATTATAGCATTACAAAACTGACGAAATAAATAAACCACAGCCTAAAATACAAACTAAAAAAAATTAACCATTTATATAATATCTCGCAATACTGCTCTCACATAAACGTGCGATCCTCTGAATGCTGTGATCAATGACTAGGCATAGTCTGGAAATAACTACCATGTTGGAATAGTTCAGCTAAATACTCAGAGGGAGGGTTATCATACACAGCACACGAAGGCCCATAAGCAGGAGGAAAATCGACACCTGACGGCCCAATAATTTCCTGTGAGAAGAAACTTTTGTAAACAGATCTGATAGCTTGACGTTATTTTTGGCAGTGTTTATATACTTTACAAATTGTATATAAATACACGCATATGCACGTGCACACCTAAGTACATGCATGTGTACATAACGTACATGTATATACGTTTACACACATATCTTATGTTTTATGTTCATTTTCTGCTCTTGTTATTAAATATTTTTGTGGGCGATTTGTTTTGTGTTACAGTCTTTCAAGTGCGAGGGACCTGTTTATTTCGCTTTTTGCTCTGGTGTGAAGATTCGATGTAGTGTATTCTTGTGAATTCCTTCAGGGAATTAACATCAACGCAGAGCACAAAATAAATGGGCCAACGTTCACTACTACGCCTCATTTATATTCTGTTGCCTTTGATGGATATATTTAATTCGTTTTTCTGGAGTTAATGAATAGTCATCTGAACAGATAGCATGACAATAAGCGTTTACGAACACGAATTTGACAAAGTTAACAAATTAAATTCTGTTATCTAATCGGACTATTTTATCACTAAATATCCAACGAATATTTAGATATATTTGGTTTTAATTTTAAAAATCCAGTGTAACATTTTTTGAAGTGAGATCTCAAAAGTAAAGAATATTTACGTCATTTTACCTGTAAACTAATGCCAATGCCATCGAGTATAAACAATACTATATATAAACTTAGCCAAGCGAGATTTTCTCCGCGTTTTCGTGGTTTTTTTCCTCACTGGATATTAGGTGTCTTTGTAAACGCTTCAATGTGCTCGTGCCACCATCATATGACGAGCCAAATAACTTACGATTAATCATCTCTCCTTCCCTCCCCCCTTCGCTCTACCAGTGTCGCACTAGACTTGCGAGAATGTTCGATCCTCTTAGAAAGAGACTCAGTCAGCTCTGAGTTTTAGTAACTTAAAATTCAATGTTATTTTTTAATGGCTAGAATGACATAACTATCCAAACACAAAACCAAGCGAAAAAAAAATATATATATTGTTACCTTGTGCTTAAGGTGGTATGCACGTGATTAATCGATGTGGTATTTCATTACGAAACAGTGGACAAATGAATATCTTTGGCGAGAATCAGGTATGTAATATAAGGGTCTTATTAGCCCTTCCAGTCACAAATACATAGATAACTTTAAGCGTAACGAACAAATTGTTGTTTGTTTGGAGCTGTTAAAGTGTCCGTACAGCACTGTAGAAATGTGTTAGTGCGTGATGTTATTGCCAGCAGACGTTTATGAGACTGCGGAATATAGCCTCAACAACGAATGATGTCTCCCACCACGTGTGTACGTTCCGGATGTTTCCTTCTGTGTGCAATGTTCATNTATATATAGGATAATTAATACGACTTAAAAGGTTAATATTAGTTACTTAGACCTCGACTCGAGTATTTCCTTATGACTTTGTTAAGTCTATTGGCTGTCTGAACTGTACCTCACTCCCACCAAAGGTCACATTTCATAATGTAATGAGAGGCGAGGGCATAAGCGATGAGGAATACGCTCATGCTTAATCCACGTGGAACGCATTCAACTGTCAACATTTAATGGAGTACGCGATGCAGTATTTAAGTGTGGACACGTGTTTGTTGGCATACATTTCTGAGAACTTCAGGACCGTATGTTTGGCAGAATACGGTCTGGACCCCGCAATGTACGTCACGTCCCCTTCCCTCTCTTGGGACGCTCTTTTATTAAAAGCTGGTTTGCGGCTAGAGTTGTTAAAGGACGTATATAAGTATCTCTTTGTAGAAAGCGGGGTCAAGGATGGCATTGCCCAGGGATCCAGAAGGCACTCGCAAGCTAAATATTTACATGGGTGATAAGTGCAACCCCAGTGTGGATGAGAAATATATTTGATATTTCGACGTCAATGGGTTGTACAGCCACACGATGATATGCAAGTTAGCTATTGGTAGTTTCGAGTGGGTTCAGGCAGACGAATTTTCAACATGGGATCTTGCTAACATAGGTAATGCCGGGCATACCAGTAGTTTCTCGGAAGTTGGTCTGTCTTTTCCGGTTGAATGTTACGATGTTCTAGCAGATCTGCCTCTTGCTCCAGTCAGTACCATACCACCGAGCGGCAAGACTGAGAAATTACTTTTGACAATCGCGCCGCGGAAGAATTGTGTTGTAAATGGGGAAACACTGAAGCACTATTTGATGAATGGAGCCAAACTCGACTCTGTTCACTGCGGTCTGCGCTTTGAGCAAAAGGCGTGTATGGCTCCGTGCATTAACTTCAATATTGAAAAACGTGCTCAGGTAGCGAACGCATTCGAGAAATGGTTTTTTAAATTGATGAATAATGCTGTATATGGAAAGATGTTGCAAAATGTCCACCGGGAAAGAGAGGAAAGGGACGCCAGAGTCGTATAGAGGTATGATACGATGTATGGGGTGGCAGAATTGATTGGGCATCCGAAATTCAAGGTAAGACTGATACTCGATGAGAATTTATCCTTAATGGAAACGCAGAAGGTATCTGTTACGTTTAACAGGCCTTTGTATACCGGTGTTGCTGTTATCGATTTGTCAAAATTGTTTTTATACGTGTTACACTCCAATTACTTGTAAAAAAAAGTTTCCTCAGCCATCCTTGCACCTGCTATAATGCGATACCGATATCCTCCTATATCAACTAGACTGACACGATGTCTACGAGGTTATTTTCCCAGTGTGTGCGTGAAGCTAAGGGTGTAAAAGCTAATGTGTTGCAGTCGCTCCTGTACCAGGATCAATTATATTGCCTTATGCAGAATTCACGGGTTATGTTGGCCTAATACCAGTTCCGTTCGCGTGCCCACGATATCCTCACCGAACGTGATACCAAGGTCGCCTTGTAATGTGACGACTACAAGTGCTACATTGACTCTGATAATGTGATGACTTTACCATGCGGCCATTACAGAATTCCGCCGTAAACTAACCTGCTCAGCAATGTCGTCTCCTAGCATCCATCAAGTACAGTCTGCCATCCACAACATCAGCTAAACATCTGCCTGCTACTGCACATCATCTGTCTGCACAAGACGTGGGGTCGTGTCCGCAACGCCATCTAAATGCCATCTACCAGCTCCAAAATAATCTCCATGAACGAGTCCGCAACACAATCTAAACGCCATCTACCAGCTCCAAAAGAAACTCCATGAACGAGTGCGCAACACAATCTAAACGCCATCTACCAGCTCAAAAGAAACGCCATGAACGAGTCCGCAACACAATCCAAACGCCATCTACCAGATCCAAAAGAAACTCCATAAACGAGTACGCAACACAATCTAAACATCATCTACCTGCTCCAAAAGAAACTCCATTAAAGAGTCCGCAACACAATCTAAACGCCATCTACCAGCTCCAAAAGAAACTCCATGAACGAGTGCGCAACACAATCTAAACGCCATCTACCAGCTCAAAAGAAACGCCATGAACGAGTCCGCAACACAATCCAAACGTCATCTACCAGCTTCAAAAGAAACTCCATGAACGAGTCCATCATTGTGTGAGTCCGGTTTACTGCCTCGCCACGTGTCTGGCTGCGCGGGGTGTGTTACCTCGTCGCCTGTCAAAGTGGATCTTCATTTTGCAGTTTGCACCTTGCCCCCCCCCCCTTTTTTTCAATTACCTAACTCTGCGCATACCTATTATGGGTGCAAAGCGCTACGAGGCAGGTGTCTCTAATTCAACTGCTCATGAGTGTATATTAATAGAGTAAGAGAGAGAAAGTATATCGTAAATGACGGTCGTATTTCTCTACCGGAAAATGAACACTTGGTTACAGTCGTCTTTATTACCACTATAGCAAACGTAAAAATGGAAGGGAGCCTAATGCATAATACGAGGTTACATACACTTGTACACATTTATACAAACACAACACATTTGTTGTTTCGTCACATGTAAACATTAATTACGTGATTTGAGCTATTTGTCGAGTTTTTCTCTGCCTTGATACTAGTTTCGGTGATTATTGGGAAGCTATAGTCGCAAGAGGCGAACACTACGTAACAGATAAGACATTTCATTTCATTTAAATTGAGGTAAACCCTTAATGTTTTGTTCAGGAAACTGCTTGTTAGCGAAGGTGCTGTGGTTTCCGTTAGGTATCAGAATTAGAACATATGGTGCTGAATAAGCATGACAAGTCATCTTGTGTGTTACCAACGGTACGCATTATACAATATTATCTCATTTATTCTGTTTCTTAACTTTCTTAAATAGCAATACAATCACGTGAACACATAGTGTGTACGAGCGCTAGTAGTTTTTCTACGGAATTTTTTGTGCAAAATTCAATCAAATCTTAATTACTTGATTAAGGTAACGTTTGCCAGCCTTTACACAAGAATTTCTTCGGTTGAAAGAGTGCAGTGATGATTTGGAGCTGAATTCCGTACTGAATGAAGTTTATACGACTGTACCATTAAGTAGCGCGAGATTCCGAAGTAAGGGTTGCCCATGCACCGCTTCTCTGGTGGGACATCAGAGCAAAGTGGAAGAACCGTGGATGGTGTTAGTCAAGTTTGCACGCGCAGCCCACACTAATTCACTACACGTTCCAGTTCGCAAATGAGCGTCTCGCAACCAACAGTGTGTGAATTCTCAGCGAGCGACTACAGACTAAGCCCTAAGATCCTACGCTTCATCACGCTGACAGAGTTACTGACTAAGAAGTACGCCTTAAATTATGCATGGAAATAAGAGAGAAATCTGAAACTGAAGGCTTCGCGGACAATCTATCTCTTCTTTAGCAACGTAGCAATTTTTCATGGATGACCAGGTGAATTAACATAATGTGCGAATCTGGTAGTCGGAAATGCTGACTCAGTATTTTAGCACGTACGATACTTGCTGAAAGTGATTTTTTGTGGAATATTGTACGAAACTTTTTTTTCGCAGACCTTTCAGGGATTATGCGTATGAATACGTGACTGATACCACAGCTCAATAGAGACAGTGATGGTGACATACATCAATAAGACGGACGTTTGTCAGGTATTTCATTGAAGTAGGAAAACATCTCAACGAATACTTGCTAGACCTTTGGATAAAGTGGAAAACAATTATAAATAATCAGGTGAAGTTGGTGGCCAACAAGATCACTGGATTTGACACAGTGCAACTTTTTTATGAACATTTGTGTAAGAGGCATATTTGAGTCCCTGTTCTCGGTAATCTAAGGGACTTCACAAACGTATCTCCAAGGCTGTGGCACTGATCGGCTGCGACATATTCGTACTTGTACCGATGGAGGTTTTCTGCATCTTCTAAGATGGACACAGTAAACACTTTTGAGGCATAAAAATTCTGGTTACTGTTCCTTGGTTTCAGTGTAATGAAAGAATGGGTGATTGGGAAAAGGATAACATTCCACGAAATGGGGAAAATAAACTGAGATAGCCATTTTGTAGTATTTATTATAATCTATTTATTAAGTGTAAGAAGGGGAATTTTCCAGTCACATAGCATTGTTGAAACGGGCCTGGAAATATTCGTCAAGTGGAAGAAAGATAACAATCCTTTTATGTTTTTGTAACACCTTTTTCATCTATTGTTGAATTTTGTGACGAACCCTATATTCAGTGAATATATGTTCAGTTCTGAATCTATTGGGTGCTCCTACAAACAAACAAACAAACAAACACAATGTTGCACTAGTTATCCCAGGAATCTCGAGTGTCTTCAACACAGTATTGCATGTTACTGTGTCACTTATTCAATGGTTGTTTTCTGTCTTGTTATGCTCTATGTTACTCTGCGTCGAGGTTATGCGGAGTCTGAGGCCACGTTCTAAATGGCCAACATATTCACACTTTGATACTCGGAAGTGACATCAGAGAGAGAGAGAGTTGTTCCAAATGGCAGAGTGCGAGTGCGCGAGCGCGAGTTGGGTGTGTGTGTTGATGCATGCGCTATGCATGCTCTCGGGATATTGTTTGTTTATTTACGTGTGCACACTTTCGTAATGCACACGATGCCGAACCAACAAACCATTTTTTTTTGTGTAAGTAAATGTTTGCAATAACGAAAAACTATTTTTTTTTTTTTTCATAAAATATAATTTGTCTACAATTGTATATAATCTGGATTCGGATTTTGATTGGATTTTCATTGCCTACAATGACTACGAAAACGTGATTAGTTTATTTCAGGTGAACGAAAACACAGATGAGCCAAAACAACACACGATAATAACACTAGTTTTGAGAGCGAGAGCTAGTGCGAATGTGGATCTGTTCCAAATCAAGAGTATGCAGGGAATTGTGGGAGGGAGTTAGAGTAGAAGTGCGACTGCGAGTGCAGATGCTGGTTATTTGGAACACGGCTTGACTGGTATAATCAGTATTTAGTGACCGTTAAGATGGAGTCACAATACCTCGGCGAACCCGACACGACAACCCCGACACGACGAATTCTGAGTAGCAGCCAATGAAAAGCAAGGTCGCTGTGACGTCAGTCCAACAAAAATCGCAGCCCCGACAGCGCGACAAATGGATTCTATTTATATTTTCCATCGTGTCGGACTCGTCGGGGCGCGCATAAATTGTAAATATAATAGAAAATAAAATTTCGTGCGTATTTCCCTAATGTAATAAATAATAAACTAGCTTGCCGCCAAAATAACATTCCGATTGGTTTCTAAATACTTTTTATCTCTCGTATAAATTCAGATATTGTCAAAAGTAAAATAATAATGGTTTCATCCCGAGTTTAAAAAGTAAATATTTGATATAATAAGGATAACTTGCCGTTTTAGAATTTCCCAACAGCCAACTAACATACTTGTAGGGCAGGTTTCGTCGGTGCATTGTGAACACTGAATAAAACTTAATATAAAATTCCGTCAAGTTCTGACGTCATATCTGTCTGTCGTGTCGTGTTCTTCGGGCTTTGGTGACTCCAGATTTACTAATGTCAATGTGTTATTGTTAATACAGTGAAACTCCTAATATTTTGTGTATATTGTGCAAAATGTCCGATTCAGAGGAGGAAATTCCGGAACCTAAAGAGAAACTATATAAGGTCAATAAAGAACTACATTCAAAGAAAATGCAAAAACAACCCGAAGAAGAGGTGAATAATTTGTGACAAGTGATAGTTTGTTAGTGGAGGCTGAAAGGAATGGTCCAGACTGTAGATGTCGTAAGCAATGTATGGTTGGCCTCAGTGTTGAAGATAAACACAACATAATAGCTACTGTATAAAGCGGACGTCCCAAAAAATGAACAAGATATGTACCTTTTAGGACTGATGGAGGTATGCGACGTGGTTGGACATTGTTCATCATCAGAGGCAGTATACGGGTTGAAGTTTGTCGTAAGGCCTACATAAGTTTGCATATCATCTCAAATAAGGTCGTCCAACATTTAAACAAGCTTCTTGAAAGCAAGCAGCCACCTATTGGCATGAGAGGACAGCACAAAATCAGTGGAAATACTCATCCACAAGCAACTACATCTAAGATAGACGAGCATATAACCTCATTTCCCAAATGTGAGTTACACTACACATCAGGTTTAACAGTTCGCAAAATGCACTATCTTTTCATAAAGCTTGATCCTGCCCTGAGAGGAGTTGTGAAATATGAGTATTATTTGAAGTATTTCAATGATAACTATGGTTAAACAAAGTTGCGGCTAAATATTAACTGGTCTCATATGCAATGTACTGTCGTAAAAAATACATGTCTTAAAAATAATAGAAGGTTGCCTATCTTGGACCACTTTGTTTTCTTAAACCATTATATTGTGAAATAAACAAACTTTTGGATAGTACCAAATAGAAACAAAAAGTATGCAAAACATTCTCCATTTAATGTACTTTCACTGGATATGTTTGTTCGTATATATGATTCCTAATATTTATCACATGGTATCAACCAAAAGAACGTAAATGGTCCAAATTGAGAAACTGGTTGTCTCTTTAAGATCTACAGTTGCCTAAGTTTGACCTCAAAAGTACAACTATAAATAACCTTAAAAAGAGCAAAAAAAATAACATATTAAATCAAACAAAAGGTTAATGCAGTCTATTTGCCNCAAAAGAACGTAAATGGTCCAAATCGAGAAACTGGTTGTCTCTTTAAGATCTACAGTTGCCTAAGTTTGACCTCAAATGTACAACTATAAATAACCTTAAAAAGAGCAAAAAAATAACATATTAAATCAAACAAAAGGTTAATGGAGTCTATTTGCTGTGTGTACAGAAATATGTCTTGATTCTAGGTCTCACTTTGACGCATCGTATGTGTACCCATGTCCTACAGCCCATGCACTGGCTCACGTCTTCATTTACCCCCTCACACAAAATACAGAACCAGTTAGCATCATCTTATTCGTGATTATCTTCATGCTCTTTGGTAAGTAAGTCTGTCATTCTTTTCCAGCTGAGGCCTACCTTTCGTGTGTTCTAATACCCCATGAACATTTCCTCCTCCTCTTCTTCCCTTACCCCGAGTAGACAGTACACCTACCCGGATTGATCAACGTTGAACACACTGTTTGCTATATTTTTTACTCATGAACTTTTTTTTTTTTAGTAAGTCAAAAAGTTGACAACCTCCTTATTAAACCCCTTAGGTTGGGCCATCCACATACCTTCTGGTTGATGGAGAGAAATGTGATTATTTATTTTCATAAACGAATAAAATAGCCCTGTTCCGCCCATTTTTGTCTGTTTGTTAAAGTTGTGGAGTACTTCACATTTTTCTGCGCTATCGAAGGCTAACTTCTGACATCCTTGATTGTGAACCCGAAACCCTCTCCTCAAAGAAGAGAACGTGTTTAGCAAAAAAAATTTTCCACCTTTGCAGAAAAGGTAGCCTGCCTGCCGAAGGGTTTCGCTGTGTTTGCTATTAGCGTGTCTCTTTATTGTTGCTTTTGGGACGTTATAAACATAGGCGCACTCGTTGAGTCCATAATCACAGATCTTGTATGCTGTCACGGCCATCTACATTTCTGTCCTCACTCCATTTCCCGTTCGTAGCCCTTTTTGCAATCTTAGAAACCTAGACATTAACAGTCCCCCATTGAATATTGGAACAAGTATATGAAATATTAATTATCATACATGCCTCCAAAATTTGGACCGGTCCAACTTAGGGGATACCGGCTGGTCAAAGACAAGATTCAGTAGTAATTTGCCAATACGTTGTTAGTAGGTAATGAATAAACTTGTAAAATACAGTAAATTACAGCAAATTTGCTTACTTACTCTTATTCCATAGAGCAGCTTAAGTAACTTAGTACAATAATAACAACACAAACTATCAAACCTCAGAAATGGCGTTCCTGCCGCGTGCAATGATTGAAGCTCACTGATCGTTGTGACACGTGTTTTTGGCACTATCGACTATCACTAGGGCCAACTAAACGGTTTCAAATTTTCCTACATAGTGTAAAACCAGGGTGGTCCAATTTAGGCCACGGTCCGAAATCGGCGACTTTCCTCTACGTAAAATAATCACCATAAAAACTGCCATGATTGCAGACATTGTTGAAAAGTCATACAGCATACCTAAATATGGCCATAGTCCTAAATTGTGAACAAGTATACGTTTTGATTTTTGAAATATGCCAGCAATCTTTGAAAAGCTGAGAAATTTAAACAAAGTATTAAGCGGTGGAAATGTAGAATTCATATGGCGGTGTTTCTGTTCAGTGAAAAAAAAAATCACACTCTGTACCTGAAAGTAGACATTTAGCAGGGCTTCATAAAAGTGTAAAGTTACCGTGAATGACAGCAATGTAACTCAAGTTTATAAACTTCCAGATTTTTTTCGAGTATGCTGCCTTGTTAAATCAAATACACATACGTGTAAACATTATGGTCAGGGACCAGAAAATTTCACGAGTTTATGTTTTTCACGTTTCGTTACTAACTGCTTTGTGATTTTCAATTTTTTTTTTNGGGACCAGAAAATTTCACGAGTTTATGTTTTTCACGTTTCGTTACTAACTGCTTTGTGATTTTCAATTTTTTTTTTTAACGTGCACTGACGTTGGCTTATAAATGAACACCTCATAATAAAACGAGGAGTCGAGAATTACAANTTTTTTTTTTTAACGTGCACTGACGTTGGCTTATAAATGAACACCTCATAATAAAACGAGGAGTCGAGAATTACAAAACCGAAAGTAAAAAAGAAAAAGCTGATTACCACTGTGATGTGCTTGTGTGTGGATGTGTTGCCCGACTTCTTAATACATGATATAACACAAACACGCACACAGCATAATGAACTGATGTAACATGAGATGCTGCTAGGAATCCAAACTCACGCCTTTTTTAAATACACAGCTCACAACTGCATAACGCGGACACAAGACGACTCACTGAATAAAACCACACTGAAACTAATTATAAGAAATAAAATTAAAAGCAGAGAAGACTTGAGTAATATTTGACTAAAAAAATAATAATATTTTAGGGTTTTTGATTGAAAACGTAATTCATGATCATGAATAGCAATTTCTCATAATCTAAAAAAAGTTCCGGATAGCAATATTTCACACGAATACTTCATTGTGTTTTTCTGTTAGATGGCNTTTCTCATAATCTAAAAAAAGTTCCGGATAGCAATATTTCACACGAATACTTCATTGTGTTTTTCTGTTAGATGGCAGCATTAGCTTTAGCCAGCTCAAAACTTATGTAAATTGGATTGATTTAAGTTCATGTTGAAAGCTTGGCAGAAAATTGATTCGGCAAAGAAAAAACTGCATCGGTTTTTTTTTGTGTTGAGAAATTATTGCAACAGTTCAAATTAAATGTGCTAATAAATTAAAATAGCTCAGTCTCTGCTCAACTCGTTTTTATCACTTATCTAGCAAAAATCACATCGCTGACGTAGATTGATGAACTGCGTGGAAAATTTTTCTGACGAATCCAAATGAAAAATTAGATGTAATTGTTTTATCTCCTCTACGTTACTTGTGGTCTTCCCTAGATAAGTCTCTCGGGCCTCAAATTCCTTATAAAACTCTTGCCACTAAATAACTTGTTCACGCGTCGAATATCCCATAGCTAAATTAAGTTGAGTGCGCTGCTGTGGTCAGTACAGACCCTCTTCTTGTTCAAATCCGCGGCACGTCATCTGCCACGCCGGGCGGCCTGTGTTCAATGCCGTGCTCGTGAAATAGCTTAAGAACTACAACAGATTCCCGCCATGGGAGATCACGTCTAGTCTCCCTCCTCGTGCGTCGAAAAATCCAATATGGCTCATTTTCTTCGTTGTAGTATTCACCAAAGCGTAAAAATATATATATAAATTAAATTTGAAAAAACGGATGAAGCACGCGCCAGGATTAGTGTTACCGGCTATTAGTTGCCGTAGCAACGAAACGAAATGTAGCCAATTTCTTTCGAAAATATAAACATTCTCTTGTTAAGTACTTCTGATAAAAAAAATTGATATGTAAAAAAAACGGAGATGTCATTTAACATTCAAAGCCAAATTACTGATTCAAACAAAAATTCCGTTGATAACATTGTGGTATGTCAAAACAAACATTAACCCCTAATTGAAATTACCATCAATAGTTTTAGTTCGGACGAATCAAGAGATATTAAAAATTCATTAAATTTACAGACGTTATACCTCGATATAGTCCATTAAACGGTTACTTTTAGCTTTTCAAGAGCTCTACTAAAGCTATTCATCCACCTCGTGCGAACAAAGCTTAACCGAGTCTAGAAAATTACAAACACCAGGCGGACAACGCGCCGCTTTTGTGCGGACTCGTTCAATATAATTTAGCATGAGAACCATTTCTTACTAGGCATTACCAACACACATATTATTTCCCTGTTTCAGTTCATTATAACTGTAAGTGAAATATTAGAGTGTAGTGATGAAATACAGGTACGACTTCATTTCAAACAAAAAAAAAAACCTGTTACTTTTATGTTGACAAATTATGAAAAGCCTGTGATAAATTTCGTATTTAGGAAACAACTGAAAACGTTATACATGGTGATATTTGTCAAAGGTTTCGATTCGAAAAGTGTGAACAAACTGCGAATAGACTATAATCATAAATGAACACGTAAAAATCCTAGTAAACTTCCGAAACTCTAATAGAAGGTTTAAACCCATGCAATCAATGTAAGATAATACAACATATCTCGCTGCGAATGTAGTCATAATTGGCGTCGCGCCCATACAAAGTTGGGAAGTTCCTTACATATTTGACTCTTTCCTTAGCAAATGTAGGAACGCTATCGTGAATGCACGGGAAAAACTTTACCATTTGCGTTTTCTCATTATACGTATTCACTGATGAGGTAAATTTGCGAATTATTCCTTCTGTGTAGAGAATATAATTAACTATGAAGTATAATTTTATTGTCAAATGAACGTGAGAAATTTTCTGGTCTGTGCGCTGTACAAATTATTTCGTACTTTGACAGAAAATTCTTTTGGAAACTATTTGCCAAAGATGTTTCTGTAACACTGCAAATAAATTAGAGTAAAGTTCACAAAACGTTAACGTGTAAAACTAATGTTAAATTTTAACAAGTAAGTGCTGCAAAATCCAAGTTCATTATAAACATTAAGCTACAAAATAACATTTTAAATTTTCTGAAATAATGTCTCATAAATATACAATATTTCAGCTGTACACTTACAAGAAAATCTTTGGCAACCAGCTTCATTTTTTACTATGAGGCGATGCCCAATATCGTCACAGTACTGACTACTCAATGCTAGCGAACGCCAACCTGTAAATACAAGGGTGAGAATTGTGACTGTCCTCGTGCTCTGTAACCGAGATACACGCCNCGCGCCGCTTTTGTGCGGACTCGTTCAATATAATTTAGCATGAGAACCATTTCTTACTAGGCATTACCAACACACACATTATTTCCCCGTTTCAGTCCATTATAACTGTAAGTGAAATATTAGAGTGTAGTGATGAAATACAGGTACGACTTCATTTCAAACAAAAAAAAAAAACCTGTTACTTTTATGTTGACAAATTATGAAAAGCCTGTGATAAATTTCGTATGTAGGAAACAACTAAAAACGTTATACATGGTGATATTTTTCAAAGGTTTCTATTCGAAAAGTGTGAACAAACTGCGAATAGACTATAATCATAAATGAACAGGTAAAAATCCTAGTAAACTTCCGAAACTCTAATAGAAGGTTTAAACCCATGCAATCAATGTAAGATAAGACCACATATCTCGCTGCGAATGTAGTCATAATTGGCGTCGCGCCCATACAAAGTTGGGAAGTTCCTTACATATTTGACTCTTTCCTTAGCAAATGTAGGAACGCTATCGTGAATGCACGGGAAAAACTTTACCATTTGCGTTTTCTCATTATACGTATTCACTGGTGAGGTAAATTTGCGAATTATTCCTTCTGTGTAGAGAATATAATTAACTATGAAGTATAATTTTATTGTCAAATGAACGTGAGAAATTTTCTGGTCTCTGCGCTGTACAAATTATTTCGTACTTTGACAGAAAATTCTTTTGGAAACTATTTGCCAAAGATGTTTCTGTAACACTGCAAATAAATTAGAGTAAAGTTCACAAAACGTTAACGTGTAAAACTAATGTTAAATTTTAACAAGTAAGTGCTGCAAAATCCAAGTTCATTATAAACATTAAGCTACAAAATAACATTTTAAATTTTCTGAAATAATGTCTCATAAATATACAATATTTCAGCTGTACAGTTACAAGAAAATCTTTGGCAACCAGCTTCATTTTTTACTATGAGGTGATGCCCTATATCGTCACAGTACTGACTACTCAATACTAGCGAACGCCAACCTGTAAATACAAGGGTGAGAATTGTGACTGTCCTCGTGCTCTGTAACCGAGATACACGCCACACCCCTATCTGAGCCCCACTCTTCTTTGGTCTCACGTCCTCGGCGGTTCACACAAATCTTCACAGTCCTAACAGCCGAGGGAAGAAAACTANCCACTCTTCTTTGGTCTCACGTCCTCGGCGGTTCACACAAATCTTCACAGTCCTAACAGCCGAGGGAAGAAAACTAGACGCCGGTAAACGAATACAGAAGTGAAAGTTGCTTTGTCGTTCTCACTATTGTTTCCAGTCAGCTAACACGAGACAATCGTCTGTGATAAAGATCGCTAAATGTACTCGGCACAGACGATTATCCCCACGCCCATCAGACAGAGCCGCCCGCCCGGGACTAAAGAACCGCAAATGGTTTACCTCCGCCTTCTGTACATGAGGTTGCCTCGCATTACGGAATAGTTAAACGGTGTTCCTGGCATGTTCTCGTGTAGGGCCGAAAACAAGATAGTCTATGCCGTGCAAAATTGATCTCGGTTCCTCGGTGGTCGTGGTCGATGTGAGACTAGTCAGTGGTGCAGTGTAGGGAAGAGACATGGGTGTGAATGCAGAGTATTCTTCTGCGTACAACCATTTGTCTCACTACCAATCCATTCATACTGCATTATCGAACTTTAACATCATAGTCCTTATATTAATAATGCAACATTAAATCGATTTTTCATATATAATTACAATGCTAATATTTTGCAAAAGAATTACTATGTTTTAGTATACATTTAAATAATAGGGCGGCTTTATTCTTATCATTTCAAATAGTTACATCAGTGGTTCAAATCGATAACCCGCGCGCACTGATTGTACTGAATGTCAGTTTAATACATGTTATAAAACCTGAATATTTTCTTATTCCTGCTGAACATAATCCATTCTGCGATCACCCCCATAACTGACTTGTGAAAATGTGCCTTCAACTGCGACATTTATGGACACTTCAACACTTTCACGCATCGACAAGGGGGGGGGGGNAGTCAGCTAACACGAGACAATCGTCTGTGATAAAGATCGCTAAATGTATTCGGCACAGACGATTATCCCCACGCCCATCAGACAGAACCGCCCGCCCGGGGCTAAAGAACAGCAAATGGTTTACCTCCGCCTTCTGTGGATGAGGTTACCTCACAGTATGGAATGGTTAAACGGTGTTCCTGGCATGTTCTCGTGTAGGGCCGAAAACAAGATAGTCTATGCCGTGCGAAATTGATCTCGGTTCCTAGGTGGTCGTGGTCGATAAGGCAATATGCTAATACTGGGAAACCTACGTGAGACTATTCAGTGGTGCAGTGTAGGGAAGAGACATGGGTGTGAATGCAGAGTATTCTTCTGCGTACAACCATTTATCTCACTACGAATCCATTCATACTGCATTATCGAACTTTAACATCATAGTCGTTATATTTATATATAATTACAATGCTAATATTTTGCAAAAGAATTACTATGTTTTAGTATACATATAAATAATAGGGTGGCTTTATTCTTATCATTTCAAATAGTTACATCAGTGGTTCAAACCGATAACACGCGCACACTGATTGTACTGAATGTCAGTATAATACATGTTATAAAACCTGAATATTTTCTTATTCCTGCTGAACATAATCCATTCTGCGATCACCCCCATAACTGACTTGTGAAAATGTGACTTCAACTGCGACATTTATGGACACTTCAACACTTCCACGCATGGACAAGGGGGATAATGAGCACAATTTTCGCGTGGAACACCGAGCAGTTACAGGAAGAAATGTTTGACCATGTTGTGTGAAGTATGCATGGCCTGTTTTAAAGAGTAAATTTTACTTAGTTTAACACCTTGAATGTTGTTAACACCTTAGTTGTTCATGTGTTATGCAGAAGGCAAAGGCGAAAACATCACTTTGATAGGATGTTTCAATGCAGAAAGACGATACATACCTCCCATCCTTATAATGAAAAGTGTATACAAAATACAGGAGGTCTGTGATGGACTACCTGCTGGCTAAGATGTGCACATTAATCCAANATAATGAAAAGTGTATACAAAATACAGGAGGTCTGTGATGGACTACCTGCTGGCTAAGATGTGCACATTAATCCAAAATCCTCATAAATGGTGAATTGTTTCTGCGGTGGTTTTCAGAACATTTTGTGCCAAGTAAACCAACAGGAAAAACACTACTCGTACTTGGTGGACATTCTTCTCGTGTAAGTGCCCTAGATTTTTCGGAACCTGCTGAGAAGGAAAATGTAATAGTTTGTTTGCCCAGTCATACAACTCAAGCACTTCAACCATTGGATCGCTTGATTTTTGGGCTTTTGAAGGCAAGCTACAATAAAGAGGCTANCTTTTGAAGGCAAGCTACAATAAAGAGGCTACCATGTAGATGCGACAACACCCAAGCCGGAATATAACCAGATGTCAAGCAGGACAGCTAATTGGTAATGCAGGGAAGAAATCTGCCAATGTAGGCAATGCTGTTTCAGGATTTGAGGCTACTGGAATCTTCCCTTTTAATCCTGATACAATTCCTGACCACTTATATTATGGAATGTATCTGATGTATCCCATACTTTTGTAACCACTGGATGTTCTTGTGTNGCAATTCCTGACCACTTATATTATGGAATGTATCTGATGTATCCCATACTTTTGTAACCACTGGATGTTCTTGTGTTGCTTCTCTGCACACTGATATACTTGACTGACGTACTAATGCACCTATTAGCCCAAATAGGCCTAGTCATTCACCAGGGTCCTCTGCGATTCCAAGTGAAATCTCCTCGCGAAGTACAAACCAGTGTAAAACAGCTCGTACTCTCTCAACATCTAATGAAAATATCTTCATGACATAAGCCCACTCCCACAACTACCTCATCATCAGAAACGAAAATTCAAACAATGTGCACAGACTCTTACCACAAGAGATAATTCAGAGAGACTGAAAGAGAAAAAGAGAAGCAAGCCCATACTAGCATCTCCTGAAACTTAACAACCTATGGCTTCTTNTCAGAGAGACTGAAAGAGAAAAAGAGAAGCAAGCCCATACTAGCATCTCCTGAAACTTAACAACCTATGGCTTCTTATAAAGGAGCGAAGAGAAAGAAAACATCTCATAAAGAAGATCACAAGAAGAATGCATTGTTTCTGTGACTCAAACTGGCCGTAAAAGTGACGACAATATTTGTTGTGAAAGTTGGGAGAACTACTACAAAACTACTTCCAAGGTGGACTGGATTCAGTGCAGCATGTGTGCAAAGTGGCTTCATGAAACACATACTGTGTAGATGTGGATTACCTTACCAGTACTGCTCCGCGCATAATAAACCTCATCAAGCATCCTTGTTATGAAAGCAAAAAGAGCCTAGAACGATTGTCGACATATTACTGACTAAATTCACAATTTCTGTAGGTGGTTATCGTAATTTAATTATTTAATACTCTAAATTATTTTCTTTCTATGACCCAAATGGGCTTGCTAAATGTAATGATTTTTGATGATTGTATGTTTACCATTAGCACAACCTTCCAGAATTTTATAAGATTATTCTTTGCTTGTTAAATCATTTTGATTGTGTTTAATTACGCTTTTGCCATGGACATGGGAATTATGTATGCTAATGTACATCTACCTTAGCACATTTATTGAGTTGCCTCTCTTAATAGGTTGCAAACTGATCTTAAAGTGTTTGCATTATGCATTTTACGTTAGAGGCCTATGTTCTGTGCCAGTGTCAATAATATTTGAAAGGCATAGTTTCACTACCATTATTTGTCACGTAACTGAAAACAGGTTTAAGACGCCCAGTAAGAGTAATATTTTTCAAATTTATTAAATCTCCAATTAGTTTATTTTTCCATGCTTTCAACCGAAGGCAATATTACAGTTTAAAATAAGTTCTAGGAGAGTTACACCAGACGTGTTTATATATGTCGCAGGGACATGATAAAACCGGAGATTTTATCAAATACCTAAGGTAGATGCTCAGTTCACGGAAGATGTTAAAATGACAACTCTGTGGGGTGATTTCCCTAAAGAAAGTAAGTGATTTGATCAAGTCCCTTAACTGTTTTATTGAAAAGATGTTATACTTGAAGCTGGTAGCTTCATAACCTATAAAAAATTGCCGGCGAGCCTTGAAATGACCATAACACCAGTAGTGAACCTTCCTGCTGGCGCTGGGGCTCGGCCACGGTGCGTCATTTATGGCTACGCTTTGGGCGAGTCCTGACTTCTTTATTTCATATTTTCACTAAAACAGTTAAGGGACTTGATTAAATCACTTACTTTCTTTAGGGAAATCACCCCACATAGTTGTCATTTTAACATCTTCCGTGAACTGGTCATTTACCTTAGGGATTTGATCAAATCTCCGGTTTTATCATCTCCCTGCGATATATACACTACCTGGCAGAGAAAATGGCACGCCATGAAGACGTCAATGCAGGACCATATAACGTGCAGAGCGGATGTACACGTGCCTGTTAGGTTTTTGATTTCCATTTCTGGCCATTCACACAAACCGCGCACGTGATATTGGCAGACAACCAGTACGTGAAGCGTTTCATTACGTCACTTTTTATGTCATCCATTTCTGCTCTCATTGAGCAGGCTTTCAGGTTTACGTAGCACTCATTTGTGAGACTTGAATTTTCATTTAATATTATTTAATCAATGTCTAATATACACTGCTATCCATTAATATGCATGTTGACATCCATCACTTCATAGAACTCCATACCAACGTCTCTATTTGCTTTTACTTCTTATTTTGCATGATAATGTTACAATGTATTTCAAATTCATTTAATATGTTAACAATATATATATATATTTTTTTTTTTTCATTTCTGCCCATTAAATTGCAAATAGTAAGAATCGGATACTTACCCCAAAATTATTTTGGTCTTATTATCTGTCTTTATGTTCTTAGAAAAGACCTGCTTCAATATTTCCTTACAGAATTTTCGAAGCTATAAGATATGCATCTTTGGGGATCATTTTCGTGGTTTTGTATAATGGTTTGTACGTAGTTAATCAAAACAGAAACCACCCACAATTTGTTGTGTTGTGTCTTTTAGGTAGTTAGTAAAAAAAAAAAATTTAAAGGTTATATAAAAGAGAACGAAACGACTCTAAGTTTTCAAGGTAAATATACGGGTCTGTGAGCCGATCCACATCATTCAAATCTTTCTTGTTAAACAAATACCATTATACCCGCCGTGCAATAATTATCAGTAGACGAACGGGAATGTATTAAATGTTTTGAAAATATTTCACGTTGTGTTAAGTATCAGCTTTTTTTTTCTATTTTACAAAACGTTTGTTGATTATCCGCAAGCACTCCTCTCAGTTTAGGGCAATTGGAAGAGAAGCTGATGCAGAGATGGCGAAACAATGCTGACTGTGCCGCGTGTTATAACGCATCGCCCTGCGTCATGAACATTGATCCCAGCAGGACATTGGATCCATTCCTGAATTTGGAGTGCCACCCTTCCCCCAGAGAGGAGAGTGCATCCCTACTGAATTTGGAGTACCACCCCTCCCCCAGAGAGGAGAGTGCATCCCTACTGAATTTGGAATGCCACCCCTCCCCTCCACCAGAGAGGACAGTGGATCCCTCCTGAATTTGGAGTGCCACCCCTCCCCCGGAGAGGACAGTGGATTCCTCCTGAATTTGGAATGCCACCCCTCCCCTCCACCAGAGAGGACAGTGGATCCCTCCTGAATTTGGAANGAGATGGCGAAACAATGCTGACTGTGCCGCGTGTTATAACGCATCGCCCTGCGTCATGAACATTGATCCCAGCAGGACATTGGATCCATTCCTGAATTTGGAGTGCCACCCTTCCCCCAGAGAGGAGAGTGCATCCCTACTGAATTTGGAGTACCACCCCTCCCCCAGAGAGGAGAGTGCATCCCTACTGAATTTGGAATGCCACCCCTCCCCTCCACCAGAGAGGACAGTGGATCCCTCCTGAATTTGGAATGCCACCCCTCCCCACCATCAGAGACGACAGTGGATCCCTCCTGAATTTGGAGTGCCACCACTCCACCAGAGAGGACAGTGGATTCCTCCTGAATTTGGAATGCCACACCTCCCCTCCACCAGAGTGGACAGTGGATCCCTCCTGAATTTGTAATACCTCCTCTCCTCTTTACCGGAGGAGGAGAGGGGGTATCGCTTTGGTCTGCAGAGTTGTAAATAGGAAAGACAATAGTTTTGTAATACATTAATTTTGTTCCAAAGATATATTATAATGTTAATAAACTATTTTTGTGTCGTGGGAATGCAGATGTCGCATAAACTATATAGACGAATATATATTCGTACGTCATTATTTTTATGATGAATGAGGACTTTAAGAGGACTACGTACTGAAACATGTTCTGTGAAATCGTTGTTTTCGAGAAGAAGCGTATTTCGGGAAATAAAAGTTCTGGAAATACAACTGTTTCCCAGAAAAGGTAAAAAACAATTATCTATGTCCCTGTAGTTTTTACTTTTATCATATTAAGTGTATTCGTGAAGAAATAAATTCTTGAAAATGGTCACATATCGCATTTTTAATGCTTGCCTATGCAATTTCCTCAAGCGACAATACGGACGTAGTTTAATCTGTGGTCTTTCATCACGTGTTATAAAGTCCCACTGTTACAGATATAATTTACACAGTAGAGCACCACGACCGAAACACTGCAAGCCTTTCACGTAGGAGCGATGAGGCACTAGGGGTGCGTGTTAATGTCGCCCTTATCGCTCCCTCGCTTCTTGACCTTGAACGCGCTGCTACATACTCCTCTTAAGTGAGATTTTCACAACTATTACAATAATACAAATCCATGATATATGGCATTAACGTAGGTGGAGTGGGAG
Source organism: Clitarchus hookeri (assembly GCA_002778355.1). Taxonomy (NCBI): domain Eukaryota; kingdom Metazoa; phylum Arthropoda; class Insecta; order Phasmatodea; family Phasmatidae; genus Clitarchus; species Clitarchus hookeri. The sequence goes on along the minus strand of NQII01009479.1, from coordinate 12,261 downwards.
TGAGGGGAATACTCAATTTTTTATAACCGGCAAGACGTATAAAATAATTTATTTTAGCATTAGTATGTTAATTATTTCATATTGACGATTTGTCGTAATGGTTTTTAGCTGGGGGGAAATAATCTGAGGTAGAACAAACTGAAGAAAATCACACCAACCAGGCGGCTGTCTTAAGATTGGTCGTCCATTCAGGCCAGCGTAAGTGTATGGTACAGATACCGCAGAGAACTATTGGTCCTGGTAAATACTTGTAAATGGGTTTCCAAAGTAACCAGATAACATTTTCTTTACAAAAATGCATGATGGCATCTTGCATTTTCTTTTACATTCAGAGTTAACCAATTAAAATAATTGTGTTAGCTACGCACACGTTTATAAACTGCCGTCGCAGATTGTTGTAGCCGAAGACGCTTTGCAAGCCACTGAATTGGCCGCTGTCGGAACAGCTATCCTGCCTCTACTGCACGTGACCGCGATTGTGCGCAGCTCACCCGCCATACCTAGGCATGGCGCAGCTTCGCAATGGTTATCGCAAGACAGCTTCTTGCTTTCAAAGCATCTCTGTGGAATCCAGGTTAGCAGGTAGCTTTGTAGTTTGTTTGCCTACCTCCTTCACGGCGATGCCCGTACACGTCGACTGCAGACATGCGAGAATGAGTAAGCAGTCTCAAGAGCTCTTGCAACATTTACGAGCAGTGACTTGCACGATTGCTAAGGTTGATAGATTTAACACCCGCATTTCCTCAGAAGGAGGCAACATCAGTTTGAAAAAAACTATCGTTAAGAATAACAATATAGCTACAGCAGGNTCCGCATTTCCTCAGAAGGAGGCAACATCAGTTTGAAAAAAACTATCGTTAAGAATAACAATATAGCTACAGCAGGGGAAAAAAATTGGCGAGTTGGTGACAGGAAAGATTTCCGGGTTGTTGCTTTTGCGATTGAACAGCTTAGCATGTCATGGAAGACTGGTGAAATGTACGAGTATAACCCCACAGCACTAGCGCGGTCATATAATACGCAATCTACTCTGCAGTAAAAATGGCATCACAATATGATAGTGACGAGTAACAAATTACAGTGTCTGAAGTANATACGCAATCTACTCTGCAGTAAAAATGGCATCACAATATGATAGTGACGAGTAACAAATTACAGTGTCTGAAGTACGCAGACGACTCCAAGCTGTAGCTTGCCTGTCAATCTCTGAACCTGCGAATTGTTCTCCGGTCTCTAAGCAGAGAAAGTATTTCATGTGAACTGAGGAAGCACACGGCTCACAGCTCACTGTCTTTAACAAGATATTTCAAACTACAAGCTCGATTAACCGTGTTTACATTTTTTCTGATCAAAATGTTTTACTTTGCAATGATCCCGTATTTTTTTTTTAATGATCTAGCATTTCTTAGAATAGCTCTGGTATGCTCAATGCAATCACAAGATGTAAATACTGTGATGGGAACAGCAAGTTGTTTTGTTACGTGCTTGATCCCCGTGAGGCTTCTGGTTGTCTGTTTCCAGTTTCTCGTTAGTTAAATTTTGAGGCAAGGCCGTTCTAAGCGACAATGGCAAGATTGTGTGAGTTTTAAGAAAATAGCCTCATTGTTGCTGTGTTTTTTTTTGTAATGTATCCCTCCGCCTCAGCTGCTTTGACACATTAGCAGGGAAAGTTCGTGCTCTCAGGTAGTGCCTGCGAAGCAATGTGTAGACTATAGGTGCTTCAGAAAAAAATTCTGACACATTAGAAACTGCTAAATCCAAGAAGTGCATATAAAGAAAAAAAATTAAAATTAAGCATGTAAATAAAATGTTCGTTTTAAATTTTTAATGTAATATTAATTTTTTCAGATAGAGCTTGATACCATCAGGAAGTGAGTGCGTATTACATAAGGCCGTACCTAAGTATATACACAAAAATATCACATATGATTTTATCTAATAATTATGAATGTTTAAATTTAAACAATTATATAGTTTTATATATATTGTATGAGTATACACCTACAATAATATTAAAATATTCTATATGATTATGTACGGGTAACTTCATCAAAGTATTTAACAATTATCTCTGACCCCTGTTCGTGTGAACAGAGTATATGGATTTTCTCAGAGTGCTCTCATATTTTTACCTTCATATGTACTGCAGAAGGTATTCTGTGAGCATAATCTGGTTTATTTACTAGAGCAGTACCAGAAATGTTTCGTCGACTAGATGTATCGTTCGCGGTGTGTTTCGTGAAGTGTTTCAAGGGGGTGAGTTCGTACAATAGATTAATGGTTCGCGACAAGTTTCGGGAAGGGCTTTGCGAAAGAGAAACATGCCGCTGGGCGTCGAAAATGTCGGCGAGTGTGTCGTCAGTTCGAGCCGGATCAGATGGTGCAACTTCGATGGTCGTGCCGCGTCGATAGCGTGTTCTCCAGCGTCCGGCTGTCTGGCTCGAGACTTGGTTGGGCAATCACTTGTCGAACAGCATTGGTCATGCCCATGTGCCATATGACTGAAGCATAGCAACGGAGCTATGATATGTGCTTCGCGACTTGAACCTACTGTGCCTACTGGTAGGGAATTGTTATGTAAATCTAACAATTCTTAAATATTTGATAACATATATTTTGTTGGGTGCGTGACTCTAACCCGTGCTTCTCCATCGGGAGGTGCCTTGGGCGTCTTGGGCAGCACGATAAGCTTGTTACACCATATTTAACATTTATTGAACTGAAAGTCTTTATTCAATGGGTCACAGCCGGAATGGTATGAACTGAATGGCTCACGACATGCTTTGAGGCATTTTTTCGTAGCTCACGTCTTGGTTCTACACGTTACCCACTGCGTACTTTGAGGCATTTTTATAGCTAGGCACTTGGTTCGCGACATGACTCGTGGCATGCTTTGAGGCATTTTTCTTAGTTCGTGGCTTGTTTCGCGGTGATTCGCATCATGCTCCGACAATCGTGACTCGATTCGCTGCATTATCGCGATTGGCAAGACTTTTGCGAAGTTTTTCGCGAAGAGTTTCGCAATGAGATTCGTGTTATACGACGTGCTTCGAGATTGGTCGGCATCATCTGTCATTGTGAGTAGACTGGTTTGCTAGGCTATAGGACAATGGCTGCCAGCTGTGGAGGCATCTGCCATCTCGGATGATGTCACATGCACATTCGCCATGTGTTCCTAACATTTCTTGTAGGCCACCGTCGCGTTTCCCCATTCGTTAGACTGCAGTCTGCTCGATTGTGCCAGCGCCACCTTTGGTTCCGATCACTCAATAAACCAGTGTGTATATTAGTTTTTTTTTTTTTTCGCCATGAATTTTAGGACAAAGCGTGAGTTGCCATACTTGAGACTTCCGCCTCTAGCAACACACATTTTAATGTAACCTAAAAGAACTGTCTGGAGTTTCGAACTACTGGATCTTGAATTGCTAGACACGCGCCCTAGCCGAATAAGCTAATGAGACATGTCAATGATAGAGGGTGGGGGGTTAAAAGAGGTAAGTACATGTTCAAATAATTTATTTACATATATTGCTATAATTTTAAAAACTTTAGATTTTCCTAACTCAATTTGTGTTGTATCATTTTAGCGAAGTTAAACATACAGTCCGCCAGAACCCAATAAAACTTACAGTTATTATTACTATGTCAATAAAATCAATATTTTTTAATTAAAAACAATTTGGTAATAGTTTTTAGAAAAATCGGTTGTACATTCCAGCTAGAACTCTGTGATTGAACTGTATTAAAACTTTCTTCCTCAAAAAATAAATTAAGTAAAAATGTATTTTAATTTGTTTTATTCTGTTTCTTTTTACTGTTTTATGAAGAAAGGATGTAAACATACCCAAAGCTCAACTCCACAATTCAATTTTTAAAAAATGATTTACTCTCGTGCTCAATAGACCTTGCACAGTCAGGCTCGCGAAACAGGCGGCCGACCTTGACGAAAATAAAGCTTGAAGTTTTAGATGACTGCACACCTGCATGCATGGGAAGAGCAGTGTTAGTATTTTCACAGATCTCCAACTGTAAAGTGTCTGGTACCTAGGGTCTGCACATGTGCATGCCTACCTGCTTCCATGCCATTTTCTCAAGTTCACGCCTGCATGGTGACAAGAAACCTGAGTTCGCACACGTGAGAAGCATCATGTTAGCAGTTTCTCATATCCACACCTACACAGAGCTGACTATCTCCAGAAGACTGGACATGTGCATGAATGGGAAGATCAGTATTAGCATTTTCACATGTCTCCACCTGCACAGTGTCGGGTAACTATGATCTGCACATGTGCACGCATATGCCATTTTCTCAGGTCTGCGCCTGTGCAGGGCTAGCTATTTCCACCCCAACATGGTGTGTAATGATAGACATATGGGGGAATAATAAAAGTAAATACAAAACTAAAATATAATTATTTTATTAAAAAAACACGTGTACATAACATTACTATAAAACATTATTAAATTATATTTCAGAATATCTATCTCATCGAACATAAAGTCGTCGCACTTCGAGTGTCAGAGCCACTTCATGTGCACATGACCATTGTGCTGTTTCACCAACTTCTCCGCAAAATACACATCAGAAAACTTCGTAGGCTGGATCTCCTTTGCATAAACGCCTTTTTCGCTCAATCGCAGTACACTCATGAAAGCAGATTGGNCACAGCACACTCATGAAAGCAGATTGGACCCACCCCACGACCACCATGTTTGTTCGCAGTGGTATACTCCACCTTTTCGAGCGGGTAATGTACGAAATGAATGGCATTACTATTGATTAAATATGTGATGTGGGCATAACCACCACCATTAAAAACTACCTCTCTCTCACGCCAAACAATTTCTGCATGGTAAAAATGACAGGCTGGAAAATGGAAGATGTCTACAAAGTTCCCATTTTCGCCGAAAGTAAGTTCTAGATGAGTGTGCCACTGTCGATGTTACAGGCCTTCTCTGAGAAGTGTAGAAAGATGATGATAGGTGCCAAGCAAGAACTTGGAAAACGCTGGACATCACGGATCTCGATGCAGTTTTGAGATTAAGAGAAAACTTTCAGCCCATCGTGGTAACCCTAATCATCATAGAATGATTCGTTCCCCACATGACTCCGAGCACCCACGAACACATGAAGCTACTGAAATACTTCAAGAAAGAATAATCATGAACATAACCATCAGGAGCTGCAGTTTGGTTAACTGCTCAGTCTTGTAATTTGCCACCCTAAACCACTGGGTCGTGAAGATATCTTCCAGCACAGAAAAACCCCACTACAACTTACTAGCATTTCAAATGAACAAGCGGCATGGAATACAGTTTCTTGTAAAAAGATGGATATCTGTGCACCTACACCAAGACCTGCTACAGAATGGCCCAGGACTGGCGATTCGCACATTTTCCAACTGCCCACGAACCATCACAGTTTCAAGTAGACTGTCCAGAACCATCGGTCTGTGTTGTGTTCCACATGACATCGCAGGCGCATCTGCCTTGCACGCAGACCAAATCATCGCCCTGTACCAGAACAGTCTGTCTCATATTACCATCCACACACCGGAATGTACTATCGAGCTGCACCAGATGAGGCACGAACCATTGGTCTGCTGCCAGCAACCAGGGTCCAGCGATGCCTCCAGTCAGATGACTAGATGCTAGTGAGTGCACCGTCGACAACGGGCATGTGTGACAGTACCCACCACAGATGGTTCTGCCTCCAGTTCCAAAGACTGACTGGCGCCCACTCGTCGTCGTTGCTGATGCCAAGCTATGTGTACTTTGAAGGCAGCTGATGCTGATTCTGCCAATGCAGGGTCTGCTATTGACAGGCATGATGCCAGCCCTGCCATTGGCGAGGCAGAAGCAACATTTGCAGTAGTGTGGTGGTGATGCTGCGGACGACCAGCAAGGCACCGATGCTGTGGCTGCTCATGTCTGTGTACACTGCTACAATACTGAACCTGTTGCTGCATTTCACAATATTCTGATAATAACCATAATTCGTGAACTGCTTAGCATTGCATGTAATAGTCTGCTTAGGTAGTGCAATGAGAACTATTTTGGTTAAACTGAGGCAAAAAGAAATATATGGGCTGGTTATAATTTTGAAGAAAAAAATATCCTCTGTTTGTGTATATTCACTGTGTAGTAAATTAACAATACCTGAGCGGTCGGGGATACTGATACGGATGTCTTCCGGCAACTATGTTAAGAAAAAATCAGAATATTAAACAATATTCCTATTTAGAATAGAATGGGCGCCAGCTCACTGGGTGAGCATGAAATCACAGTTCTCAGGATCGTGGGTCGAACGACCATGTGGCTGTATCCCTTGACACATACTGTATAAATTTAGAGTAAAATGTAATATATAGCCAGGGTATTCAGGCTCCCCAGCATGTCATAGTATTACCTTTTACCTTATAAATGAAGGACGCCTCCTTGAGGCGTCGATGACTTCCTGGATAGGACCCGAAATAAAACAATGAAAACTCATAAGTTACTGTTAACTAAGCAAATTATATTGCCGAATAGTGTACACAGTTGCATGTAGGCAATACAAATTAAAGCGTAGGCCTGCCAGCGGCCATTACTGTACAAAAAGGCCAAGAATTGCGCGAAAACTCACAAGAGTAGTTAAACCTCCGGGGTCAATAAATTGAGCTGACATCTATGATACCTTCACCTTCGCCGCAGAAGAAGAGAAAAGCAAAACAATGTCCACTGTTCATGATAAGTTTAAAACTTACTGTAATCCAAAAAATATAATTTTACATGCACAATTCTTGTATTACAACTGCGAGTATAAGGATGGTGAGAAATGTTATGCTTTTGTAACACAATGAAAATACAGTTACGAGACTGTGAATTAAAAAATTCTATGCATTTCTTCATGACCAAATTGTTTTTGGTGCCTATAATTGAACTACACAAGAAAAGGTCTTCACAACATTGGAGATATAAATCGGGAAGAAACAGTTGCATGATTTTGGAAAGCAGAAATCACATCCACTCAAACAAGTCAAATTAAAAATTCCAATCTAGAAAAATGTACAGACATCAATGTGGATGACACAAAATACAAATAAGGTGGCATGAGCCACACGTCCATATGTGCTCTCGTGACCACTTGCACCTCCGCAATCACTTACACCACCTAGCCGAAACCGGGCCGAAGTGAACACTCAGCAACATGATCACTGGAGTCACGTAGTACATGTCGACGAGGCAGGTGTGTTCCATTCTCACCGACCCATACTGACGTACTAGTGGCCAAGTGATCACTTCGGCCAGGTGTCGGCTAGGTGGTGTAAGTGACTTCGGAGGTACAAGTGGTAATGAAAGCACATGTGAATGCATGGTTCACATCAACAAGGCCGATGGTAGCCCCGACCTGTCGAAGTCTCACACAATAATCACTGTTACCCATTTATTTTTACTTCCGAAAAATCATATCTCTATTTTTGTTACAAACACAAATTAGTGTTCACCAGCTATAACAACTTGATCTTAAAATATGCACAATTATTTGATTATATATATACATTAGTGAACCAATTATATATGTATATATTAGGGATGGGTCGAATAACGAAAAATATTGGTTCCAGTACCGATTCTACCATTTAAATATCGGTTCCATTTTGAACTTCATTCAAGCAATGCAGGTAAAATTAATTTAATGTTTTATTTAACCTACCGAAGAATATAACAATAACAAAGTGTGAAGATAAGATTTAATGTATACAGATAATCTTGTATTAAATTTATTTAAGGTTACTAAATATGTAACAAATTATATATATATAT